>MU189885.1:7922-47864 GCA_016904865.1 Pissodes strobi | reverse complement strand
AAGTAACACTGATGATGGCTCCGGCCGAAAGCGCTCTGTTACGCTAGTTTAGATGTCCTTTTGGATTAAATTTTATGCATGGAATACAAAAAGTATTTCATTTAGTATAGTTATTATAGGCATTACTTTTACTGGTTTGAATAGCCAGTAGTTTTAAAATTTTTTATTTGAAATTTTGAATTTTCAGAGGGTCTATTTACATATAATTCATTTAGGAATTCAAGAGTATCTCATATTCTTAAGATCTTCATTAAACCATTTCATGTTACTAATACGGTTTCCTCTTTTAATCCGTGTCAGCGGCATACACTCATTCATGGCAGTCACAAAAACATTCACAAATCTCTCAAACCTTACATCAATGCTTACTTCGCCAGAGGTTATCTGATTCCAGTTTCTTCCCTCGATCTTCCGGTACATATCAAAAATACCTGTTCTAGTAAATCGCCGATGCATATAGTATCCAGCCCTATTCTAACTGAGATATCAACTGCTCGAAGATCCGATAAAAGAGGGTCAAATACATTAGTGCAAAAGTCTAGCTCATCCTGAAAATTAATAAATATGTTATCAATACAATTCACTGAATTTGTTCTTTCAAAGATTTGCTGAGAGAAGTTGTAACCCATAATCAAATCCAGAAAGTCCGTATGTTTTTGAGATTTTTTATTAAAAGCTATGTTGAAATCTCCATTTATTATTATAAACTTAAATTTATCACAAGCATACTCTAGAATAACCCTGATTGAGTCCAAAAAAACATCATAATCTCCATCTGGAGCACTATAAACTGTGATAACCGCGAGGTGGTATTTTTTAATTTCTACAGCAGTCACACTGGAATTCAACAGAGAATCTCCCAATACTCTCAATATTTTGACATTCAAACCAGCAAAAGTTAGAATGGTCCAAATTATTGGGCAATAAAATACTATAATAAATTATTAGATGAAATAAAATTGATGTGAGGGTTTTTAAAATGAAACCAAAACAATATCTACCTGTTCCAAAAGGCTTTTTATTCCTGTTGTGATTTTTTGAAATCTCTATTCACATTACAAACCTGCTGAAATTTGACTATTTTGTCATGTATAAGTTTTTTTTCTCATTTAATAAGTATGTATATGGTTGACTGTTTATGTAAATATTTATTATAATAACTAAACAGTTAAACTGAGATAGCTATTTTGTACCCATTGACTTATCTAAGCATTTTGTAACATGTTGAGCATCCATAAATTGTCAGTCTATATCTGTAAACAAGTTACTCTGAAAATTAAATTATTTTATTAACATTATAATATAAAAGTAAGTAATTTATTTTTTAGATTGTACAATGTGAAAAAATGTGAAGATGACTATTTGATTCAAGGGGACTGTATAAGTCATGAGGAAGTTGATATTAAAAGTGAAGATGAAGAGGACGTGCCCGAATCCAAGTAAGACATTTATCCTTGTTATATTCATTCAATAATTTATGCATTTTGAGCGAGTTGTTACTTTCAATGAACAATAGGAAATGTCACTCACCGGTGAAACGTAATCCCAGGCTCCTGTGTACTTATTTATTTATTTATGTAACCACATTTACAAGTTTACATAATTAACTATGTAACTATTCTAAAATTGTTCGTTTGGCAAGTCTTTTGAACTTTTCAATTGAGGTATCAAAAAAAATCTAATTTATTCCAATACCTATTGACACTCGTTGAAATTCTATTGACTGGATACAAAGGGGTACGTGCAGAAGAGATTTACTATGAGTTCGACGGTTAGGAACTTGAATTTTTAAGTGATCTAAACATTGTGAACTTTTTATAAGATTATTAAATATTTTAAAAGCAAAGCAAGCATTGTAGTATTCTCTTCTATGAGCCAGAGAAGGAAGATTTACGTAAGCCATAACTTTGTCACCATCTAGGCGTATCCCACTCGAAAAGAATTTGTATCGGGCATGCTTAATAAATTTTTGCTGCACATTTTCTAATCTTGTTGTGAATGAGATAGTATGGCGACCAAATTATATTAGAGAATTCAAGTATAGATGTTACAAACGAGGTATAAAGCATCTTAATATCATCTAATTTTTTGAAATCCCTACTTGCTCTTTTTATAAATCCTAACGTTTTATTTGCCCTGCTGATTGTTATTTCTAAGTGATCATTAAAAGTTAGATTGGTATCTAAATAGGTCCTTATGAACTCTTTGATTAATACAATAATTTACGTCGTTTATTTTACTTCTGAACCTACTAAACCTGATAAAATGACACTTCTCAACATTTAACCTCAGGTCACTTTGAAGGCGAATGATATATTGTGATGAAGCTACCCTGGAAAAACCTTCACATCATCTGCGTATAGCAAGAATTCGGAGGACGGCAGTGAGCCAAGGTCATTGATAAACAAACTAAATAGAAGGGGTCCCAAATGAGATCCTTAAGGAACACTATATGTTGTAAGAAAGGGGTTTGATAGGTGTCCATCGATTCTGACTTGTTGCTTTCTGCCACAGAGATATGACTTAAACCAAGATAAGAGCGATCCAGAAACACCACAGCTTGATAGTTTAGAAAGCAGAATTGAGTGGTTTACCTTATCAGCACTAGCAAGCAATGGCGCCTGACGTAAAGGTGTGTGTAGAGTGCTCTGATAACTTTATCGTTAATTCAAGTCAACCATAACCCACAGAAAAGCCAATCTTCGGTAGACACACAAACATACTTCCAAGGTATCTTCTCCCAAGATATTGTCTCTCAAACCTCCAACTACTTACAAGAGGTTGAGGCAAGTGTAGCCGAGTTGCGCAATATCGAGGAAAAATATGAGGCTAATAGAAGCATGCTACAGAAAACGTCGGAGTCACTGGCAAAACTTAAAATTTTATATGCTCAAATGCTCACCAGTATCGAGACCGTCGACCACGAAAATAAGTTCTTGTGAAACGAGTTGGAGAGCCTCAAAACAACGCTCTCAAGCACTTTTCCAATATCGCACTCTGAAGACAGTAACGCCACATGCTCTTTATATGAAGAGCTGTCTGTCGCAGATTCTCCTCAAGGGCAAGACACCATGCTACCCTTAAATCAGTCCATGGTTCTCTCGTCGTCGAAATCAGTTCCCGTCAGTACAGAGAAGATCAACGTACTGGTGTTCGGAGACAAAAGTGCCCAAGGTGTGGTTCTGGAGCTATTAAACCACTTGGATTTGAACTATTCAACTTATGGAGAATGTCAACCAGGGATTTCTATACCACAAATGGCAAATCAAATTTCGGAGCTAAATTCTAACTTCAACTCTAACGCAGTGGCGGAATAGGGGGGGGGGGGCGGAGGTGGCGGTACGCCCCGGGCCTTGGGCCTGTGCGGGTCCCGCAGGGGGCCCTACATACCTTTAGAAAATTAGATTTGTATCTGTTACGGGCAATGTTGTAAAGTTTAACGCAAAATTACCTATATTTATATAAAATCATGCATTTAAAAACTTTTTATGATTTAAACGCAATATTTAAGTAACACTAAACATGTTTTTTTTTTATTTACTATATACTGACCCAACCCCATCCGCAACCCCAACCCAAAATCAAACCTCTATAGGTGTTTTTTTTTTTCGTGAAAGTATCCAATTATAATTTAACGAAAAAAACACCTTTAGAGGTTTTGGTTGGGTTGTGAATAGGGTTGGTCAGTATACATATAATTAAAATGCATGTTTTTATGTAAATATAGGTAATTTTGCGTTAAAATTTACAACATTGACCGTAATAACATCTATATCAAATTCATTAAGAACCAAATTAAAAAAAAAATTACGTAAAAAAATATTTCCCTTTTTACAAAACATAAAAATATATAAATAAACTAAATTTTGCCGATTTAATAATAATCATGTAATGCGTAGGTACATCCGTGGCTCTACCGGGCAAAGACTGCAGCAGCTAATTAATTGCGATTCACTATGACATTTATTAATTAATTGTTTGTTAATTTTTGTACCGAATTTTTTTAGTTTCATTTTTTATTTAAACGATTTTAATGACTTTTGGGTAAAAATTGGGCGTGGCACCCATAAAATGTTTGTGGCGGAAGCTTTGTGCTCAGGCCCTCATTTACTTTTGCCGTCCCGGGCCTCTTAAGACCTTAGTCCGCCACTGCTCTAACGGCAGTGTCATTATCTGTTTAAATTTGACTTCTATTCTTAATTTCGGTAATCTTCACTTAAGAAAACTATTTTCGATCGGAAAGTACGCAAAAGTGATTTTCTCATTGACATATTCAACAACAAACAGTTATGAATATTTTAGATATGTGTCATTCTGTGACCAGACGATTAAGTGCAGGAGCACATCCATTAGAATTTTAGATAATACTATTGCAAATGGTAGATATAGGTTATCAAAGAAATGACTCTGTACAAATTTGTCGTTCTTTGTAAAGTCTAGTTGTAGAATGAAGCATAATTTTTCATTGGCTTGAATTAATTATACAGAGAGCATACATTTAATGCATGATCTGTTGACTTAACTGATTTAACCGTACATTCTTTCCCTGATAATATTCGTGACAATGGTCCTTTTTTAGTTTAAGGAAATATGACGAGCATTACTTTAATGCTGCTAAACATTCAATCTGCTATGAATAAAATTGACAATCTTGAGGTTTTCTTGGATACAGTAAATTTTCTAGAGATTGTGTTATAAGTCGCCTTCCACTTAACGAGGCGGGTCCTGATCTCCGAATCAAATCAATAAAACCAGTGGTTCTAAAAATATTTGGCAATATAAAAAGCAATATGGCGGTCTATAAACAGCTGATTTTCTATAAAATGTTATTATAATAGGTTAAAGTTGACTTCAAACTGACGTGAAAATGACAATAATTTTGGCAAGGGATGAATTTATCCCGTTCCAAAATTATATTTTAGAGGTACGTTCAAAAAGTCTTCTATCCGAGACTCTTCCGCCTAAATTTCACCCTATGCTTGGAATTAAGATAAATTAACACAAATTTATTAGGTAGTTAAGTAATTCAAAAATACTTGTTTAAATATTTTTTGATGGTTTATATTTTCAAATTGATTGATTAAACATGATTAATAAAATATCTAGCTCTAACCTTAAATTAATACCCAAAAAAAAATAAATAAATAACATAATATTAATTTCTTTATATCGCTATAGTCAAAAGCGGTCTTATCGTGCGGATCCAAGTGTCACATTTTTTATTAAATGTCATCCCTTTGACAGATTTTATACGCAAAATCTGCTACGAATGAAATTTATACTGAAAATTGTGACCTTTGGACCCTCACGATAAGATCGCTTTTGATTATATCAGCGTTTTTTGTAACGAAACCCTAAATGTTTTATGAGCTCTCCCAATGATCTGAGCCCTATTATACAGAATTTTTTTTTTTCCTTAAAGCATCCCTTAAAACTGGCAGCGTTATATATATTTTTTTTGATGCATACAGATCGTATATAACATTTCTTACATTCTTTTTTACCTATGGTCTCGTTCTTCTTTTTTCTTGTACGCCGTTACTTTTTCTTCACTGGTAATCCTCTACGATTTTCCTGAACAATCCTCTCTGTATAGATCTTATACTAAGTTTCAGTGCTTTGGCGACTTTTTCTTGAATAGCGATATTTTATGATTCACTGACAGATTTGTCAAAAATGTTAACCTTTCAGGAAATTTAATATTTTTTCACTGCCATTTTTGAGTAAAAACGTCATTATGTAAGGTTTTAAGATTGAAATAGCGATTGGTCAAAAGTATTTGGGTATCACGTGGTACCAGCAGTTTTATCCAATCACGATTTGTTATCTAATAAGAAACGAGTTTTAGGCAAGCACCTATTCAAGTCATGTGACTTGGCGGAAAGCCTAATTAACATTTTTGTAAACTCTGGAATTTTATATGTCTCTTTCTTTTCCAAACAATAAGGGTGAATAACAGTGGCGGCTCGTGGGTCTATAAAGTGGGAGGGCGCAGAGGTAGAAAGGTAGGGCAATGCCCGCTACAAGTGCCGCCGGAGGCTAATCCGCCAACGGCGGAAAACTTTCGGGGTGCCATGCCCAATTTTTGCCCAAAAGTCGTTAAAATCGTTAAAAAAACATAGTCGTGGGGTTCCTTGTGACCAATATGTTTATATTTTAGAATAAGAAGAATTTAGGAAAAATGAATAAAAAACATAAACATGACGATAATGTTGTATGTAATTGTAATAAGCATATAGTTATTTCGTTTTTAAATATAAATATATAAAATATTTTAATAGTTTCCTAATAAATTTTTAATAATTAACAACAAACACGACCAACAGAATTAACAGCATCCTTCCCCGCTTGACCGCCTGTTATTAATTATAGTCCGAAAAACACAAACGTAAATCGAACTGAATATGGAAGTACTTGATTGACCCAAAATACCCAAATAAAGTGCATTCTTTATTTTTTACCGCCCGTCGGCCAGCATCGACAATTTGTCCAATAGGAAGCCGACAACCTGTCTAAAAATAGCATGTGTAGCATGAATACCCAAAATATTATTAATTTGTTGACCTATTTTTTAGATATTACCACGTTAATGAATTCCTCATAATTTAGAGGTCTGTTTTTTAAAATATATACCACTGATGAATTCATTTTAACAAAATAATTTGCCGTAACTTTCTATTAAACAAACACTAAACAAAAATAAAATGGTTCAAAGCACTTATTCGGAATTACCTACTTTAGTTTAGCATCGTCAATCGTCACTATATTATTTCTCTAAGCGCAAAATGTCAATCAACACTCTAGTCAAAACAAACGCGACAAGTGGTTAAAATCACAGATCAAAGGAAAGCCGTCACGGGGACGCAATAAGAATGTGTACGAATCGGCCATTCCAGGTGGCGGTGAAACCAGCCGTTGCCATAGCAACCTCGTAAACAAAATAGAATACAACGTGCTTTATGGCAATCTGTGACGTAAAATCAGGACGCGTGAACCTGGACGAATGTTAGTAAATTGCTCTAGTACTTTAGTAGATAATTAGATAATGGTAATGTTAAATATGCTGAAAAATGTACAAATAATTATTAATATTATTATTGGCATAATAGGAATAGGTGTCTAATATTTTATGATTTTTTATGGAATTTTTGGGGGGCACGTGCTCCTGTGCCCTACGGCAGGGGCCGCCACTGGTGAATAAGCCTATCGTGTTTATGATACGGCTGTGTTTATAATGCACATAAGTTTAAATTAGTTGGTCGTAGATAATTCCATAACCCTCCTCGTTAAGTGGAAGGCGACTATAGCAGAATACATGAGCATCTTAAAAAGATATTTATCACGCAAATTTTGAATCAGTTCTAAGATACGGCATTATTTTCTGGGGTTGTAATTCAAATATTTAAATCTCTCTTTGTCGTCCAGAAGAAAACAATCAGGTCAATAAAGCATATTAAATTCAGCGAAAAGTGCCTAGGTATATTTAGGGAGTTATCAGTTATGACTGTATACACATTATATATCTATGAATATTTGTTACTTGTATTTAAATATAGGGATAAATTTGGAGTAGAAGTTGTTCATAATTACATAAATACAAGAACCCTACATTTAACTTACCCCCGTGGCTAACATTAAGAAAGAACAGGCCATTACATGTGCATAAAGTTATATAACAAGCTACCTAAATCAGTAAATACTGTAAATAGCAGTGGCGGCACCTGACGTGGGGCACATGAGCAGGTGCCCCCCAAAAATTCCATAAAAAAATCATAAAATAATATACCTATTATACACCTATTCCTATTATGCCAATAATAATATTAATAATTATTTGTACATTTTTCAGCATAATATTTAGCATTACCATTACCTAATTATCTACTAAAGTACTAGAGCAATTTACTAACATACGCACATGTTCACGCGTCCCGATTTTACGTCACAGATCTTCATAGAGCACGTTGTATCCTATCTTGTTTACGCTGTTCCTATGGCAACGGCTGTTTTCAATGCCGCCTGAAAAGGCCGATCGGTGCACATTTTTAGTGTGTCCATTTGTCGGTATCCCAGAGAATACCTTTGATCTGTGATTTTTACCGCTTGTCTCGTTTGTTTTGACTGGAGTTTTGATTAAAATTTTGCGATTAAGGAAATAATATAGTGACGATGCTGGCGCGTTTCTTTTAATTATACTTAGTTACACATTAGTTTTATCGAGAATTGTGTAGAAAAGTGAATATGTTCTATGATAAACTAAGAACTAAGTAGGTAATTCCGAATACTTTGAACCATTTTATTTTTGTTTAGTGTTTAATAGAAATTTACGGCAAATTATTTTGTTGAAATGAATTCAGTGGCATGTATTAAAAAAAAAACAGACCTCTAAGTTATAAGGACAAGCTCAGTGTCAAGCAGTTGTAATTGGGGAGGCCTACTTCTGATTTAGTTATAAAAAAAACTTATAGGGGAAAAACAAGGGAATTTAATAGATGTTTCAAACGGGAAAACGCATATGATAAGTTTTCGTGGATGTGTCGATCCTGGCCGACGGACGGTAAAGAATAAATAATGCACTTTATTTGGGTATTTTGGGTCAGTCAAGTAGTTCCATATTCGGTTCGATTTACGTTTGCCGTTTTTCGGATTTATATAATAATTAATAACAGATGGTCAGGCGGGGAAGAATGCTGAAAATTCCGTTGGTCGGGTTTGTTGTTAATTATTAAAAATTTAGTGGGAAACTATTAAAATATTTTATAAATTTATCTTTAAAAACGAAATAGGTATATGCTTATTACAATTACATAATTAGAATTTTTAATTGAAACCTTTATATCTATGGAAAAACTGGTTTGATTTATGTAAATAACATTCATCGCCATGTGTATGTTTTTTGTTATTTTTTCCTATATTCTTCTTATTCGTAATTATAAATATATTGGTCACAAGGGGCCACACGACCTTTTCGTTTTTTTTTAACGATTTTAACGACTTTTGGGCGAAAATTGGGCGTGGTTTTCCGACAATTTTACGCCTTCGGCGAATGAGCCTCCGGCGCGGCGGCTCGCTTTTGGATATTTTCTACCCTTGCGCTCTCCCAATTTATAAACCCAGGAGCCGCCACTGGTAAATAGTATATTACAAAAATTACAACAAAATTGTTAGTTATACTGTAGCCATGCGCGCTAGAATGTAACTATTTGCAATATATACTTTAGGTTTCTCTCTTAAGTTTTGAAGTCATTTTGCTTCTTTATATGTTTATATGAAGACAATTTGAAATAAAGGAATATTATTATTATTATTATCATATAAAAGTAATTAATTCATTTTATTTTCTAGAGAATCCAACGCAATTACATGTAATGATGATTATTTGATTAAATCGGACTTCATAAGTCACGAGGAAGTTGCTATTAAAAGTGAATATGAAGAGGACATGTCAGATTCCAAGTAAGAAATTGAACATTGTGTTATTCATTCACTAGTTTTATGCATTATGAGTATGGGAGTTGTTACTTCCGGTTAGACCAGAGAAAACAAATGTCATCAATTTATAGGCTATGATTGGCAATAATTAGATTTCGTATTTTACTTTGCTTTGGTATATAATAATGTATTTTTTTAGGTAAAGCACTAAAAAATGGTATACCATCGTACAAAGTGTCATTTCTGGAATTATTTCATTTTATTTTTGATCCGCCGAAGGCATTTGACCGCGTGGAACACGGGATACTGCTTTCCAAAATCGAAAGATATGTGTTTAGGGGCTCGAATCTTGCATGCTTTGCCATCTATACAGGGTGTTCCTTAATGACATACTAATATTTAAGGGGGTGATTCATGGACTCATTTTAAAAAAAACTTCATATGAACGTATGTCCTAAACGTCCTAACTTTTGAGATACAGGGTGGTAAAATTTTCGGAAAAAAATCTATTTTGTATAATAACTGTCATACTATAGTCGATATCTTTATGCTATTTAGTGCATGTCTTCTATGCATTAAGGTGTATTTTTTGATGTACAAACAATTTTATTATTTCTACCAGTGGCGTCCGTACAGGTTTTTTATTAAATATTTTTGAAGAAAAAAAATGGTACGCCATAGTTTTCTCTTAAAATAAAAAATATTTTTGAAATTCCCATTTATTTCTGAGCAAATTTGATCTCTTCATTTTCTTTCGTCCGACGCATAGTTTTCGCATAAAAAAATAAAAATCGTTCTACTTTAGGGTCAAATCGCTAAAATTCTGATGCGGTAAGTGTTGTGTGGAAATATATTTTTTTCTTTTTTCAAGCTATTGACTTCGTTTAATATTGATAATTAATTTAGAAATAAGTAACTGATTTTACTGTAGGAAAAAAATAAAAAAAACCTTACAAGTAAAGTAAGTGCCTTTTCACACATGCCGGATAAGATCATCCGGTTTACGGATATCCGATCGCGAGGTACCTAACACGATGAAATGAAGCTTTCACACGTTTGTCAGACAGTCGGACGCCGGAAACGTACTAGAAAAACCGGATATCCGACGTCGGATGCCCGGTGTCGGACTCGTGTGAAACGGGGCTAAGAATGAACTAAGAAAAAGCCACGAGCGTCATACCTGACAAAGTTCGCAAGCATTGAACAGAAATAATCTAGAGTGAGACAGAATACGTTTTACGGATGACGCGGTGACATTTTCTTAGTTGATTCTTACTTTACCAATAATGATTACCACATTAGAATTTTAGCGAGGATTTCAGCTTGCACAAACACGATTTTTATTTTTTAAGCGAAGACCATGCGTCGGACGAAAGAGAATCAGGAGATTAAATTTACAGAAAAGAATAGTAATTTAAAAAAAAATTTATACTTTAAGAACAAAGGATTTTTTATCATTTTTGGATATATAATAAATTTCTGTACACCACTGACGTAGACCCGCTTTGCAAAGTTCTTTTTGATTCTAATATCTTGGGCCATAACATGTCCAAAAATGATAAAAAACCTTTGAAAATAAAAAGCCATTAAGCATTAAAAAAGGATTCAATTTAACTTGGACCACAAGACATGGTTTTCCCAAAATTAAAGTATGAATTTTAATTTTTTTTGTATTGACCTGGGTTTTTTAATGGTCAATATTCTGAACCCTTTCTAATCTTTTTTGTCAATTTTTTACTTTATTTCTTTTGGCCGATTTTTGCAACGACCTGAAATACATTGGTTTTGATAAATACCCCCTTTTCTGTACGCCACTGAAGTAGGCCCTCTTAGCGAAGTTCTTTTTAATCCCAATACCTTAAGCCCTAACATCCAAAAATGATAAAAAAATCCTTTGAAAGTAAAAATATTATTAAGCGTTTAAAAAGGTTCAATTTAATTTTGCCCACAGTGTATGTCGTTTTTTTTTAGGTTCATAAAATGCGAACCTGCCCATAAACCTGAAGATCCTTACCAGTCGAATCGCAAAGTGAAGTGTTCTTATGAAGCTCCAAGGAATGAAATATCTAAGCATCATCTCAACAACTACCAGATTAATCACCAAGACGAAGACACAAAAAGTTGGCATAAATGTCCAGAGTGCCCCTTTAAAACAATCTACAAAGGATATTTTTCACGGCATTCCATAATTCATAAACCTGCTGATGAAGTCCAGTGGTTTCATTGTTTAAAATGTTCATATAAAACAATTCGGAAAAATTATTTAAGAAACCACTTGAAGACACATAGAACTGCTGATCAAAAACGCAAAGACAAAAGAGTTAGGCATAAATGTCCAGAGTGTCCCTTTAAAACAACCTACAAATGTGATTTACTCCGACATTCCATAATTCATAAACCTGCTGATCAAGTCCAGTGGTTTCATTGCTTAAAATGTTCATATAAAACAATTCGGAATAGTCATCTAAAATCTCATGTGAAGACACATAAAACTGCTGATCAACACGGTGAAGACGCAGAAGTTTATCATAAATGTCCAGAGTGTTCCTTTAAAACAATCCACAAAAGCAGTTTAAAATGGCATAGTGTAATTCATAAGCCAGCTGATCAAATCCAGTGGTTTCATTGTTTAAAATGTTCATATAAAACAAATCGGAAAGATACTCTAAGAAAGCACATGAAAACACATATAACTATTGATCAACACGGCGAAAATTCAGGTGTTTGGCATAAGTGTCCAGAGTGTCCCTTTAAAACAATTCGGAAAGACTATTTAACAAAGCATGCCATAATTCATAAGCCAGCTGATGAAGTCCAGTGGTTTCATTGTTTAAAATGTTCATATAAAACACCTCGGAAATATGTTTTAAGAAAACACATGAAGACACATATAACTGCTAATCAAAACGGTGAAGACGCAAGAGTTTGGCATAAATGTCCAGAATGTCCCTATAAATCAATCTACAAATGTAATTTACTACGACATTCCATAATGCATAAGTCTGCTAATCAAGTCGAGTGGTTTTATTGTTTAAATTGTTTATATAAAACAAATAATAAATGCAGTCTAGGGAAACACGTGAAGACACATAGAAGTTCAATATTCTGACGTTTATCATTTGATCAAAACCACAAGTTTTGTCTGCCTTGAACGATTTATTTCGATATGAACTTTCAAATACTTTGTGGTTTTATTTTATTCAATTCAATATTTCAGATTGTCAGAAACAACATTTGCTTCGTCATTACATGAAATTCAATGTACAGTTAACGCGCATTAAAAGTGGGACACCCGATTTTTCCCATTGTAAAACGAGCGATTGCGCACCAGCACATACCTGCGGCAATGACGAGGTTTGTCAAATTTGACAGGAAAACAATAAATATGCCGCAGTTATCCGTTGTCGAAAATCTAGAATAATTACTTGGTTTGAAGAGGGTTGGCCAGTAAGAAGTGTGGCTGTGAGAGTTGGGAAACCGAAAAGTACGGTGCACAATGTTTATGTGAAATGGTGTGCGACACAGAGCGTCGAAAGAAAGGCAGGTAGTGGGGCTTCCAGGACGACAACTGAGGAACAGGACAATAATTTAATTCGTTACCTCGAAGAACATCCTTTCCGAAGCGCTTCGGAGGCAAGAAATAATACAGGGTTTCCAGCTTCTGCCAGTACAGCGCGTAGAGGAGTTAAACGTCTCTCTAATTTAAGAAATCGTTCTGCAGCCAAGAAACCTGTCCTCACTAATGGTCACAAAGAACAAAGAATTGGTTGGTGTTTGGAATATCTTGTGGCGGACTTAAATAGTTAGGGAGGAATTATGGACAAAAATCGTGGAAGTTTGGAACAGCATAATGACTGAGGATTATACTCAAAACTTAGTGGCTTCCATGCCCAGAAGAATCCATGCGATTCTGGAAAAAATGGTTCTGCTATAAAATATTAATAGTATAGTACCATTACACGCAATGCGCATTATCTATTTAGCGATTACGTTTTTTTTTAATAAATAATTGTAAAAACCAAGTTCAATTTTGTGTTATTTAATAGGGACTTTTGTTGATTTTATATTTCACGTTCACGATATTATTACTTAGGTGTAAATATGTTCTATATTGTTGTGGAGGATTCATTCTTACCCTGGAATTGATTGCCTTTGGCTCCACAAATGATTGAATTTGGTTTGAATTGTTATAGAGCCACTTCGGCCCAGGCTCAAGGATGTAAACTGCACAAGTGCAAGTTTAGTGACCCTAATGAAATGTGTACCTAATTTCTTCGATTCGGTATCTAGTCGGATACCGTTTTCAAGAAAAGCAAAAAACTAAAAATGAAAATGGTTAGCAAATACAATAAAACAGTAAAAAGCTCTTGCAGATTGTCAGGCTTTTTTTTCACCAACACACCCGATTGCTAAATATCTACTCAACATTCTTAATCCACTTGCTAACAATACTAACTCATATATAAGAAATTCACAACATTTTTTAGAGAAACTTTCACAAATTAATTTAAATCCTAACGATACTCTGGTAAGTTTTGACGTTGTTAGTCTATTTACCAACGTACCTGTTGATAAAACTTTAAATATTGTAAGAAATAAATTAACAAATGATATTAACCTTGGTGAACGTACAAAACTTAATATTGACACAATACTCGAATTACTTACTTTTTGCGTAAAAACTACTTATTTTCAATACAATACCCATTACTATCAACAAAACAATGGTATGGCTATGGGTTCGCCTTTATCACCTTTATTAAGTAATATTTTTATGGAAAATTTTGAATTAAATTTTGTTGAAAATTATCAATATAAACCTTTAATTTGGTGGCGTTATATAGATGACATTTTTTCAATTTATCCATATAACGAACATTTTCTTAACGATTTTCTAAATCATATTAACACCATAGAACCCACAATCAAATTCACTATAGAAAAAGAAATTAATGAACAACTTTCATTTCTTGACATTCTTATTAAAACCCAGTAAACACATACACGTTGTTTAAACGTACTTAAAACGTGTGAATGGTCAATAAAACGTTTTACGTAGATATAGCAACGGTTTGATTTTGGTATAAATTTACATAAATTAATTGAAACGTTTACACAACGTTAAATAAAATATACTTTTACATAGTGGCTGATTTTTACGTTACAATAACGTTGGTTACTTCTATAATAAGGTGTGCAAATAACGATCTATTTATATGTTTAAATAACGTTCAAATCGACATTTTTTTACAATTATCTTTATTTTAACATTAACAGAACATTATATTCAACACCTTCGAATTGAGCATTTTCTTGGATAACTTTTTATATATTTACTTTATAAAATCTTTGCTTAATTTACACACATGTAGACAATATGTTTTCTAATTTAAAATCTGTAGGTATGATCTAGGAATCTAGAAAAAATTATAATTCTGTTTTGCCCGTTGAAATAATTAATTACCTACTCGTAAAATATCTGATATATTATAGAAATAGTTTAATGTCCAAAATGAATAATTTAATTTTCTCACTTTGAAAAGTATATTTATCAACCAAAAAATGAATATTATAACATTATTAAAACGGTTCTTATCAAATACAAATATACTTTTTTCAACAACGTTTTTCAAACGTAGATTCTCTCTCATTCCTAAAATGGGATAACGTGTTTAGAAATAGTGTTTATATACTGTTTAATATTTCATAAATTGGTACAGCATGTATAAACAACATTCATAATTGCATTCTAAAAAAAAGCATAAGCCAAGTGATTTTTATAGTCAGTGGTCACACAGTAAGCTTTAGGCAAAACACTACACTCATCCACAAATTTTATATTGAAAAAAAATGCATTATTCTATTAGCCTTCGTTAGATTCTTCAAACGGTTACAATAATAGACGGAAATAACGTAGTTAACACGTCTAAACAAACCTATATAAAACGCATAACTGTAGGAAGCATTCTGATTGGCCGAAGACACGCGTCCAGTGCATATGCGCCTGCGCCTGCCATGCCGACGCTGTTCGCCAGATCAGTTTCCATTTTGATTTTGCTATCAACAGGTGAATAACCAATCTACATTTTTTACGTGTTTTCTCCTCATATAATTCGTCCTGCTTTGGGTAAGTACCTTTAACTTTATTGTTTTAAAATGTACACAGTGTTAATATCACGGCAGATTCATTTGTTTGTTTCCTGATTGCCGGGAGAGCGATTTTGTTCTTATTATAATTTATGCAGCGTCTCTAGAATAATATGACCTTCATATTGGTTAATTTTAAAGACTTTTTCGACGTGTTTTCAATGTTTAGGTATGACGTAAAATGAAAGCATTAAATTTACCTTTTTTCAATATATTTTATAAACATATCAGACAAAAATAGAAAACCAAATGAGATTGCTATATTTTTAGGTAATGTACGTATGAAGTATGCCCCGATTTAAAATTCTTTCGAAACGTCAAGTGCAAAGAAAAGTCAAAAAGCAAGCCAATTTACTCAGACAAAACTGTTTGTTAAAAAATAGTGAGAATCCCTGCTTTATAGTTTCATCAGCAGCAACCGATACTTCGAGTTCACTAATATTAACGCATCCGTCGCCTTCTGTAAATGTCCCAAAAGAAACTAGTTTTAATACGAATGATTCAAATAGCATAAAACTTCCACATACCACCGATCCATTAGATATTGACGATGATATGCTACATTTAGTCGCTTCGGATGATTCTAGTAGCTTTAGTACTTCAGACATTGATTCCGGGAGTTCTCTAAGCTCACTTAAAGATGATTTAAGACATTGGGTTTGTGAAAACAATATAACTGGGACAGCAGTAAATAAACTTTTAAACATTTTAAGACCGCAATTTAAGTTCCTACCCCGTGACTATCGTAGTTTGCTTCAAACAACACGTAGTATTAAAACTATTATTGGTCTTAACAATGGACAAATGTTTGATTTAGGGATCCTGAATCAACTCCTCATAAAAATGGCCGACGGTTTAAAAACGAATGTAACGAAAGTTCTGCTTCAAATAAACATAGACGGCTTACCTTTATTCAAAAGCTCTAATATCGAGTTATATCCTATTTTAGGCATGTGTTCCGATTTTGTAAACGATACTCCATTTATTATATCCTGTTTCGCTGGAACGGGTAAGCCTGATCCAGTAGAAACATTTTTAGCACCATTCATGTCGGAATTTAAGAAACTACAGTCAGCTGGATTTGAATTTAATAATAAACATTATAATATTGATATCAACTTTTTTATTTGCGATGCACCAGCTAGGGCTTATTTAAAGGGCATTGTAGGACATACTAGCAAAAATGGGTGCGAAAAGTGCACGATCATTGGTCGGTATCAAAATTATCGTATCAGTTTTGTGCACGATAGAGATTATTCGCTTATTTTCGATGCAGATTTTATAACAGGAAACAAACCTTTTATAAAAACAAAATCACCTTTATTAGACATTGGAATACAATGGGTTACACAATTTCCTCTGGATCCTATGCACCTTGTATTTCTTGGCGTGACCAAACGGATTCTTTTAAATTGTTACGTTGAAGGTAAACCTCCTAAAAAACTATCGCGTAAACTAATTGACGTGATGAATTCCAAAATCTCTACAATTAGACCATGTCAACCATCTGAATTTGCACGAAAATGTAGGTCCCTTTTTGAAATAAAACGATGGAAAGCTACCGAATACCGCAGTTTTGTGTTATATCATGGGGTAATAGTATTACATGAAGGTCTGCGAAAAGACCAATTTGACCACTTCTTATTATTGCATTGCTCAGTAACTATTTTGTCTAATGAACGTCTTGTTGCCAAATATATAGATATGGCTGATTTTTTTTTAAACCAATTTGTTACAACAGCGTCAAAGATATATGGCGACGATTTTGTTGTTTATAATGTCCACAGTCTTATTCACCTAGTTGAAGATGTTCGCAAATATGGACCCATTACAAAATTCTCGTGTTTTCCTTTTGAAAATTATTTGTCTTCTCTGAAGAGAAAAGTACGTTCCAAGAAACATGTACTACAACAGGTGCATAACAGAATTTTGGAAGAGAATCAATCAAGACAATATTTCGTTTCAAGTCCGGAGAAACCAAATGAATTACAGACCCTTCGACCAAAACATATTTTTAACGAAGTTTGTGACATTGCAGGTGGTAAAGTAATTTCCTATAACTGCAAAAAAATATGTTTTAAGCAATATATTCTGTCAACTACACTACCTGATAATTGCGTTCTTACCAAGTGCAAAAAAGTATTCATAATAAAAGAAATTCGTGTAACGGAAAATGAAATAAACTTTGAAGGTCTTATTAGTTCTCAAACCTATGATTTGTATTCGGTACCCATTGCCTCCTCGAGTTTAAATATTTTTTTTGCCAAGGTTTTAAAGAAAAAAATGCTGCTTATTTTTCTTATGAACAAATATACTGCAAAGGGTTTTTAATGCCCCATAAGAGCGGTTATGCCTTTTTTCCACTACTCCACTGCTAAGTTTCTTAATTCTCATTATTTTCTTATATTTTTAAAGTTTTTTTTGTGTACTTGGTGTTGCCTTATTTACCCTTTTCTTTGTGCTAGACAAACTCCTACCAACCACACGATGTATTACGGAGTAGTAGAATTTAAATCAAAAAGACCAGAGTCGCAAGAACTAGCCGTGGTACCACTTAAATGGTTAGTTAAAAATGAAAAAAGATGTTATTGGCCTACTAGGACAAATAAACTTCCACTGGAGGCTTTTGTCAAACAATGTCCTCCTCCCAATAAAAATTGGCCTCATTTTGCATTGTATAAAGTCCATTTCAAAACTCGTAAGTGTTTTATTACATTTTCTTAAAACTAAATAAAAAATAAAAGTATAATTTCCACCATTTTTAGACGACTATGCCTTAGCTGAAGCAGAGATTAGCCGCATCATTAAAGAGTACGAAGCGATGAATAGTTTTTCTAATACAAGTAACCACAGTGTCGGAAGAAAATATGTTCCTTCTGAATCAAGTTGTTCAAGTAGCGACGATGAACCGCTAATACCTGCGAAGAAACAAAAGACATGTGACGTGGAAGGTAAATATACATAAGAGATATACATATACATTTCGTCACGTTGTTTAAATTTACAGTTTCAGCTTCAAATTTGGTTAGAAGTCTTGTACCTATTGAAGATACTGTTTCCTTTCCTGCTCAGGAACAGAGCAATATAAATGTTCCTTTACCTGAAACGCCAGGTCCTTCGTCCACTTCCACAATGACCCAGTTTAGTAACATCATATCAGAGGCGATGAATCATGATATAATAATAGGTAAACACTCCATTGTTTCAAGAAATAATATTAGGTATTAATTTTTAGTTTTTATTGTAGATAATAATATAAGTACATTTGAGAACACGTCTGGGATAGAAGAAATTGCTGAGGGGGTGTCTAACTCAGGTTGGTTTAATATTTTATAACAAGCAACAAAAAGTTTATATTTGTTTCGACCTTTTCCAGATTTTAAAAATACAGTGCTAACATCGCTAGCGAAATTACTAACCACCAATGACCAAATTTTACTAACAATGCAAGAAATTTTAAGATATAATAAGAAAATAGCCCTGGAAAAGTTAATTGCACCAGAAAATCTACCAAATTTCCCGCTAAAAACTTATGAAGAGTTTTTGAGTTTTGAACAGTTGGCGAAAGAGGACCCTGCTGTTAATCAATATATGGTTAGTTCTTACATAATATAATTTATGTCATTGCTTTACACCTATTTATCTGAATACTTTACAGGTGCGTAGGTTGGCGGCCTTGGGCGGTTCAGGAGTTGAGGGTGTCACGAGAAGAATAATGAAATTCCTATTGGCGAATCAGCTGGGCCTACAATTTAATTGGAAAGGTCGTTTCAATAAAATCAGTTTTGAAAACACCTCAACCTGGAATATTGTGTTAGGTAAAAATAAGGTTTTCATAGATATATAACCATAAACTAGGGGAACTTTGAAACGCATATTTTCAAAATATGCTTGAAATTGAAACGTTGAGAACTTTTTCATTTATCGAATGCATAGCAAGAACTTAAAATGACGTATTGTATGAAAATTAGTATTTTGAGAACATTATTATTATACAGGGTGTGTCAAAAATACCGTTTTTTGTGCTCAAGCTCAAGGTCAACGAGGTTCTAAATAAAAAAATTGCTTCAATTTTTGAATATACACCATTGAACAACAAAGCCAGCTGAAAAAACTTAATTCTCAGATGTTTTATTTTCTCCTTAGTTTCTAAGATATCACATTGTTTTTTGAAAACATGCGTTTGAAGCAATGACATATTACACTAAATGGACCGGCCCTGCTGTTCATCGAATCGCTACCGGCGGAGTGCGAGAGAGAGAGTATGTGAAGGATAGAGCTTGGTGTGGCAAAACGAAATTCCTTTGTTATATGTTTCAATGCGATTTTGAAGTTGTGGCACCGGTATTTTTGATATTTTAAAATATTTCTGAAAATGGTGAGGTCATGTTGTGCTGTGAATTGTACAAGACGGTGGAAGAAAGATGATAAAATAAAATTCCATAGGTAAATTAACTTTGAATGGATAGAATTCCCCTGAAACTTTATAACCTATTTTTTGTTGTATAATATTTAGATTTCCAAAGGATCCCAATCTAAGAAAATTATGGGTACTCGCGACGAGGAGAGATAATTTCGAACCGAGTAATACCTCTGTTCTTTGCGAAAAACATTTTGGAGAAGATGACTATGAAACCAATGTTCATGGAAATCGAGTATTGAAAAAAGGGACTATTCCATCGGTTTTTAACTTTCCTGCGCATTTGATGAAAGTAATTAAGAAGCGTAAAACCATCAGGAGAATAATCGATGTAAATCAAGAAGGTAGGTAGGTTACGAGAAAGTTGAGCAAAAAATAGATTTTGTCAGACATATTGTACATTATTAGTTTGCAATATTAATTTTTAGAAAAAGCTAATGAATCAGGGAGTACTGGAATATGTTCTGTAGTAGAATTAATGGAAAGTGATTCAGAAATACCTGAAGCCAAAATGCCTGATACCCAAGAAATAATTAGTAACGATGAAGAAATAGCACCATCTACATCAGGAGTGAAAAGAAAACTTGTTAGGTAAATAATATTAGACATTATGTTGGAGTGTACTTAAAATATAGTTTTTTGTTAGGAATAGAAGAGATCCAGTTTTTTTTGGAGATTTCCAAGAATCAGATTTGCAGTTGCCAGAGAGGCGAGGGAAATTTTGGAAAGTTGCAAATCAAACTGTTTCTAGATATAAAAAAATGAATAAATACTACCAATGCAAAATCAGTAGACTGAAGCGGAAAATTAAAAACCTAAATGTTTTGATTGATGAACTAACTAGAAGCAAGAAGTTATTTGCAGAGCAGTCATTTCTCCTGAAGGTAGATTAATGAATATGTTAATTTTTTCCCAATGCTATCAATTTAGTGTATGTTTGTTGATTATCTAGTGAATTCATGAAAACATTGAAGACACGTCTTTTTTTTAGTTCATTTTCTTGTAAGTCATATTTGGGGTTCTTTATGGTCAGGAATAATCCAAAATTATATATATATTGTTTTTCAGGAAAGTATTTCTGAGCCAATAAAAGAAATAGTGTTCAGGCAGCTGAAGAAAGGTTCACGCGCCAAATATACGCCTGAATTAAGGTCATTTGCTCTGACATTAAATTTTTATTCCACATCAGCGTATCAATACGTAAGGCGTATATTTGGCAGCAAATCTCTGCCTCATATCAGAACACTGTCAAAATGGTACAGCTGTGTTGATGGCACTCCTGGTTTCAGTGCCCAAGCTCTAATGGCAATAAAAAATAAGGTGGAGTTGGAAGGAAAAAAGGAAAAAAAACTTGTGGGTGGTTTGATTATGGATGAAATGTCCATTAGAGAACATGTCCAGTGGACCGGTAGTAGGCATGTTGGCTATGTGAATTTCGGTATAGGTTTAAAAGATAGTGATATTTTACCAAAAGCTAAAAATGTGCTAGTTATCATGGTTGTTGGGTATAATTGCCGATGGAAAGTGCCAATAGCTTATTTTTTAATCGACTCATTGTCAGGGGAAGAAAAGGCAAACCTAGTGCAAAATTGTCTTTATCAACTTGAAAGCACAGGAATCCTAATCAAAAGCTTAACTTTTGATGGATGTGCTTCAAACATGGCAATGGCCCATTTATTAGGGGCAAACTTGCGCTTTCCTGATGTAAAGACTTTTTTTTTAAACCCTACTAATAGGGAAAAAATATATATCATACTTGATGCCTGCCATATGATTAAATTGGTTCGAAATACATTAGGAGACTGGGGCTTTCTGTATGACAGTGACGGCAAAATAATTAAATGGGCATTATTCAATGAACTAGTTCAGTTACAGAATGAGTCTGGTCTCCACTGCGCTACCAGAATACGCTCGAGGCATATTTCTTATGCGAAAGAAAAAATGAAAGTTAAGCTAGCTGTTCAAACATTGAGTTCAAGTGTCGCAGATGCTTTAGAATATTGTGATCAAGATCTGAACATTAAATCTTTTGAAGACAGCCAAGGAACTGTAAAATTTTGTCGTAATATGAATAATATTTTTGATATACTGAACACAAGAAATGCGCTTAGTAAACTTACATACAAAAGACCACTTTTTAAAAGCAGTGAAGATTTTCTGAAAATTTCCATCACTGATTTTGTAACTTACCTAAGTTCATTAAATGGACCTAATGGGCAAAAAATTCTGCTCAGCAACAGGAAAACTGGATTTCTTGGCCTAATTGTATGCTTGCTAAGTGTGCAAGGTCTTTTTGATGACTTAATTAAGACGGACACTTTAAAATTTTTACTTACCTATAAATTAAGCCAAGACCATTTGGAAATGTTTTTTGGTTGTATTCGACAAAGAGGGGGGTTTTCAAATAACCCAACAGCATGGCAGTTTGAGAATGCTTTCAAACGAATATTAGTTCATTCTGAAATAAGTTCTTCTGATAGTGCCAATTGTTTAGCCCAGGATAATACTTCAATTTTAAACGTAAGTTCCAATTATAATAGCAATACATTAGATTCATTGGAAGACAATTTTGAATTATCTGATGACATGGAGAACAGTTTCATTCTAAATCATAACAAAATTACCAATTGTATCTATTTGAGCGATGTCACAGAATATATAGCCGGATTTGTCAGCAGAAAGCTAATTAATAGTATAAACTGCAATGTGTGTGCTGGTTCACTATCAAGTGATACCTCAATGTCCATGATATTAAATAAAAAAAATAGGGGAGGACTTTGTAAACCTTCTAAAGATGTTGTAAAAATTTGTCTGGTTGCAGAAACAATAATGCGAATGGAACAAAATTTTACATCATCTAATATAATTTTAAAATTGATTTCTCAGGCAATAAAAGCCTTAAATATGGGTGAATTATTTGTGTGTTTGTCACTACATTGCCAGGACCAAGACCCTTTAAATGGTCATATTTTACAGCTTATCCGATTAATATTGAAGCATTACTTTACCATAAGGCTGCATCACATTAATTCACGCCAAAATGAAATCAATGATAGGATAAGGCAAAAACTAACGAAAACAATCATTTTCAGGCATCAATAGGTTTAAGGTATTTCTTTAGTTTTATGTATTTTTCGTTTATTTGTTACATTTTGTAAAAACTAAAATTGTGTAATAAAAATGTATCAGAGTATTTTGTGTTTTTCTGTGCAAATTTATTAGATTATGGCTTAATTTTTCTCCTCTGTAGAGATCTAGGTAATTTACAGCCATCTGGTATCTTTAAAAAAAATCTGAAAGGAAATAAATTGCCCTTCGCGTTTATATTCCACACACTTGCCGCGTTTTTTTGCCACACCTAGCTCCATCTCTTTCTCGGACCTCTCTTTTTAATATGTTCCGCATTTTCATCTGTAAGGTTAACGCCAGATGGCCGGTCCATTTAGTGTAATATGTCATTGGTTTGAAGCCATTTTTTTCAAAATAACTGATAATTAGCCTATTTATCATCGTTTAAATGTTTCTTTTTTGCGTTTGTGTTTTAGAAGCAGCAAAGCTAAATTTTCCAGCCAACGAAAAAGACGATTTAAAGGTTGCCTGGGCTGTCAAGGAATGGTTAAAACATTCAGCAACCCGCATAAATCAAGGCAACAAAACCAAATTATAGTCTTCGTTCAATATAAAAATTGTGAGATCCCGACACCCAATAATATGAGTTTATTTGGGCTTTACATTTTTTATTTTTAGTTGGAATAGGTACTTGTCTAAACCTCTTGTTTTTCTGAACCACGTTTTTTTATTATTTCTTCAAATATTAATAGACTTAAGTAATGTTCCGTTTATATTTAAAAATGGCAGACCAAAAAATTTTTTTTGTATATTATTTAAAAGACGTATGTGTGCATTTTACTGTTCTTATCTGAGTATTTCAGAATTAGAGCACTTAACTGAAAAAGTTTATTTGTATTAAAAAAAAGTTTTCTATTCGCTGGGTTGATAACTACTTATTAGTTATACCTATTGTTTTTCCTAACCAGATTTTACAAATATTAATAGACTTAAGTAATGTTCATTTTATACGTAAAAAAGACTGATGTGACTGAGTTTGGTTTAGGCAGTTAAAACCATTCTTTAAGCTTAACTGATTTTTTTAATTAACATAACTTTTTTAGAGATAATGTTGTTCTAAGTAATCAGAGTTTTTAATATACAAATCTTGTTTTAAGTTAAACAGGATGATTCAGTTTTAACACGTCCAATTTGGGCAAATATTAAAACTTTTAAAATTTAGTATAAAAGTTTATATAAACATAATATGTCCGGATTTCCGGATAGGCTTTCGTTTCCGAACTGCAATGTGTCAAAATTGTATTATTTATTTTTGTTTTTTTTTTCAATTAATCCCCCCAATTTTAAAAATAAGAAACTGAAAGTGTTACTCTTCGTACTGCTCAGAAACTCAATATATTAGTAATGATTTAAAGTTTCCTAATATTTACAGGGTGGCTCATCTAACCCAAACTTTTTCGTATGCCGCCCCTGCTCACTAGCAACCAAAAAATTGCCAAACATTATACTTACGACTCCCAATAAGAACGTATCGCCCTGTAGATATTGAGCTACGTTATACTACTTTTAATATTAATTTTTTAAGCGATAAAATATATGCGCATTTATTATTCGACGAGATAAATTGAAAAAACAAAAATGAATAGGACCTACTAAAACTTTGACAATTTCAATCTCGGAAACAATGCATTTCGGTACATATTTATATTGATAGAACTTTTTTTACTTAATTCTAAAAGTTCCATCGTTTGTTAAAGTTAGTCATATTAAAACTGAATCACCTTGTAATTATGTTGTAGTTAACGTTAAACGAACGTTAATAAATACGTTGAAAAAACAAACATTTGTGGCGTTTTATTTATTATAGAACTAACGTTAGAAACGACCTTAATATGAATTTAAAAATAACGTATAGATGAACGTTATAAATGAGGTAAAAACAATGTTTAATTTACGTTCTTAATAGACGAATATTAAACTTTACCAAAAAACGTTAAAAATGTAACATTTGAGACGTGTAATGACCGCTCTCTTAACGCCAAAATTAAACGTTTATTTATTCGTAATGTTAAACGTTATAAACCGCGACATTTTAAAGTTGATTGTACGTAAAAAATATATGTAAAAACAAAATGGTCTTACGAATTAAAAAAACGTTTAATTTACGTATGTGTGTTTACTGGGAAAAGACTTGAATAGTTTCGAAACAAAAATATACAGAAAACCAACACATACAAACAGATATTTAAATTTTAATTCAAATCAACCAATAATGGTAAAAAAGGGGGTCGTAAAAAGTCTATATGATCGAATGAAAATAATTTGTAATAATCAAAATTTCAACACAGAAAAAGAATTTTTGAGTAATGTTTTGATTAATAATAACTATCCTATTGATTTCATTCAAAAATGCTTTATAGAATTTGAACAACCAAATATCAGACAAAATCAAAATAGACCTATTACGAACCTCTTTATTCCTTATATTCCTGGTTTATCAGACAAAATAAAACGAATAGGTAATAAATTTAACATTCGTACAATTTTCAAAACAGAAAACACCCTTAGATCTAAACTAACAAAAACAAAACCACTTAATGAAAATGAAACTACTAAAAATGTTATCTATAAAATACCATGTGAATGTAATAAATTTTATATAGGTGAAACCTGTAGACCATTATCAAAACGTATAAAAGAACACCAAACTTATATTAGAAATGCACAATTCCACAAATCACATATTTGTCAACATGCATTTGATAACAATCACAGAATACAATGGAACGCTTCTAGTATTTTGGCAAAGGAGCCTTCTTCTAAAAAACGTAAAATTAAAGAAAGTGCTTTAATTTTATTAAATAAAGATAAATGTGTTGCTTCAACTTCTGTAAGTTTCAATAGTACATGGTTACCTTTGCTAAAAACTGAAGTTGATAAGGGACACTTAAAAATTAACTAATCCTCTCAACAAAAATCATTAAATTCTTCCAAAACGAATAACACCAAATTATATATATATATAAAACTTCAAAAACAAATTAATTTACCAAATAACACCTTATTATCAAACTAAATACCAGTTACCCAGTAATTAAATATGGCATTATAATTGTCATCTTGTCAAAGTCAGTTTAAAGCCTGACAATCTGCAAGAGCTTTTTACTGTTTTATTGTATTTGCTAACCATTTTCATTTTTAGTTTTTTGCTTTTCTTGAAAACGGTATCCGACTAGATACCGAATCGAAGAAATTAGGTACACATTTCATTAGGGTCACTAAACTTGCACTTGTGCAGTTTACATCCTTGAGCCTGGGCCGAAGTGGCTCTATAACAATTCAAACCAAATTCAATCATTTGTGGAGCCAAAGGCAATCAATTCCAGGGTAAGTATTATTACTTAGGGTTGTGGTCACTAAACTCGCTGGAACACTATCACTCTTTGTAGAAGAATAATAATTAAAATAATTTTGTGAAAAAGCGATGACAAAGGTGACAAAGTCATAAAACATAACCTAATGAATGTACGTCATATGGACATGCCCTATTAGCAGGTAAAAGTCTGATTTACCAAAAATTGCGTAAAATTACACTCAAAGGTATGATTGAGGCATAACTTATTTTATTCCTCTCCTTCCTAAAGCGCTCTGAAGATGATTGAAGATTTTTAGTTGCCTAATGTAACAGCTTTTTGCTGATTTAGCTAATCCATGATTGGGCAATCTAAAAGTGTCAGGGGCCTTCAACGATACAAAATTCTCAGCATTCCTCCAAACATATACATAACAGTTAAAAATAAAAATTGAAGTCAGGATGAGAATTCCCAAATCGCTAAACAATCTATTAGATTTATGTATCCCGTCGGTCTCGATACAAAAAGGCATAAATAACAATAAGTATTAAGTTTCATATAAAGCCGTGTGTAAAGTAACACGTAAATCGTATTCGATAAGAGACTGATGATTAAACAAACAAACTAAATATGGAAGAGAAAGCATTTATATTATATAGCTTAAGACTTCGTTTAGTTAGTCTTTTGACCGACATTGTCCTGATCTGTTTGAAAATAAATCGCGCTCCGGCTTGTATTTATTTAACACCGCGTTTTATTTAAAATACCCATTTCCTGTAAAGAAAATCTAATGGGTTATGGGCCCAGAAGAACGCGAATACGGTGTACGTGTCGGGTAGTGAACTTAGTGTCTGTACGATTGAATTGTGTAATTAAAATAAATAAATTTTGGTGAAAATGGATTCCACTAAGTGCCGCCGTAATATAAAACAATTTGATGGTGAACGTTACAGTATTTGGAAATTTCGGTTAAGAGCAATACTTGCCGAAGAAGATGTCTTAAAAGTGATTGACGAGGAAGCCCCATTGGAGCCCGATAGAAAATGGGAAAAACTTGAAAGATTAGCAAAAAGTATTATCATTGAATGCCTTAGTGATACAATGATAGGTTAATAGCTATTGTAACAGAAGATGCAAAAGCCCGTTAAATTATTGAGAAATTAGATTGAAAGGAAAAGCTTGGCAACACAATTGGCAGTTCAAAAGAAATTGTTAAGTTTGAAATTTAAAAATGATATGCCGTTATCAAAACATTTTCTGGTATTTGACGAATTAATGATTGAACTTTCGGCTGCTGGTGGCAATTTAACGGAAATGTCTAAAATAGTCCAGCTGCTATAGAATGTGTTTTAAATTAAAAATAACGTTACGTCGCTGAATCTTAATATATAACCTAAAATTGCTGATAGATGACATAGCAGCTATTCTATTGATAGATAACAAAATATCGGTAGTAACGTAGCCTATAAATAGTGTTTTATTCGCTTTGAAAAGTATAATATAGCTAATGTATTTGTAAACAATTTTCGGAAGCTAAATAAATGATGTAAATATGACCATAATGATTCTGCATCCGTGTGTTTCTAAAATTACATATGAACCTGCGTCCGCCACCTTTCTGCGTCTTTATACTATGACCAGTCAAACAAATATTCACAAGTTCGCCAATGGCCTAGTGGCTTTTGTCGTTGGACTATGATGTTGGAGTTATAGGTTCGATTCCCACAACACCCTAGGACTTTTATTAATTTTAAAATTTATTTCCGAAGATGATCGAGTCTGTAACGCGGAGGGCTCTGTAATGCAGAGGGTTCTGTATCGCAGATGATTCTAAGGTGCCACGCCTTTAAATATGCTATAGCCAAAGTCAACGAACTGCAATTGTCATCTGTCAAACGTCATCGGCCAGGTGCCACGCCCTAAAATATGCTCTAGCCGAAGCCGGCGGCTTGGGAACAAAAAATACCACATCGGACCTCAGATTTTCTTATAGAGATTTACATGTAAAAATGGCCGAAATTGCTGCAGAACGTAGGTTGCCTATCTACTGGTCGCATAACAGACACAAGGGAGTTCCCAGAGTTAAGCCCTAATAATGGAGTAGGTGTTAGTAATTTCATTCCATCGAATGACAACAGGATTCAAAGAGCGAGAGATCTTTACAATGGTACTCAAATGCCTTCATTTAGTAAAGTAACCTCCTACAAACGACAAAAGGTCGGAGCATCATCACCTCAATCCAGTTACGGTAGAGAGGAGCATGAAGCTTGTCTCTATCCTACTCTGTTGAGATATTAATTCACTCCAATTTCCACAAATGTACCAATTTCACCTTTAGTTATACCTGACACCCCTCCTGAACAAATTAATAATAAGGATAAAAACATAAAACAGGTTTTTCAACTGACGGATGCTCAGAGAATCGTGGTAGATAGATTTGCTAAGAGTCTGATTAAGAATATTGCTACACTTGGGAATTATTCTCAAAGTGGGCTGTAATGCAAGGTAGGGAGTTTTCAATCTTTCAATGGAATATCAGAAGTTTGAGTGCGAATAGGACTAACTTACAAATTTTTATCAAAGAACATTATCCGGATGTAATTGCATTATGTGAAACTTGGTTAAATCCTACACTGACTTCTGCTTTTCCAAGATATATTTCTGACAGACAAGACCGGCCTGATGCTTCCCATCACCCTTCGGTGGCATCGCTCTTTTTATCAGAGCTAATGTAGATTTTCAAAAAATTATCATTAATACTGATTATTTGTCACCTAACATACAAGTTCAAGTAGTTAAAATTCTTGAGTATATAACATATTCATAGCAAATTGTTATATTCCTTCAGCTGTTTACATAGATGGTGCTCAGTGGTCTCGATTGATTAAGTCTATACCAGAACCAAAAATAATTGTCGGTGACTTTCACGCCAATCATCCAACATGGGGTAGTTCGATCCCGAATCAGAATGGAAGAATGATCAATGATTCACTTGACCTTCTTAATATCTTTATAATGAATGAAGGTGGACCTACTAGGTTAACATCTGCTTGATCTAATGTGTCGGCTGTGGGTTGGTCCTTGGTCAGTCTGGAATTGGTTACAAAATGTACATGGGAAATTTTGACAGATTGTGGCAATAGTGACCACTTTCCGATTGTTCTAAAATATAAAAAGAATATGTATGATCCGCCAACAATCCGTAATGTCAAAAGATCTCTTAAAAAAAAGAGCGAGTCTGCTAGTACTCGATACTGATGTGTAAACATTTCCTATAACGACATCGGTTGTAAAAAAAATGACAACAGCACGTTGTGTTCCCAAGCGGTCACCCATCCAAGTACTAACCACGCCCGACGTTGCTTAAGTTCAGTGAGCGGACGAGAATTGGTATTTTCAACGTGCTATGGCCGTTACCTACCCATACATTTTCGCTTGTTCATAGAATAAAAACAAACACATTCGCATTTATAATATTAGGATTCTTTAATAATACTTATTGGCAGCTTCGGAGTGGATTAATTCAATGCACAAATTCGACACGAAAATCTAATGCCACCAGGAATAACATCAACATATGAACACAGCTTATTTACCTAGTAATCGTGGGCCGACATCCTTCGATTTGGGAAAGTCAATAACCAACTTTTTCAAATTTTAGAAGAGGGCTATGACTTTTTTTTTATGGCAGTTGCACACGCACTAAAGGGAGATCCTATGGCGCTCGACGAGCGGTGTGTGTGCGAAGATGTTGATTGACACGGTTCTTAAATAGTTATATTGTCAATATTGTTTTAAACGTCTGGGCATCTCAATAATACTTTTGACAGTTCGTTTAATTTAAAATAATAATATGCCTTTTTATCGTCTAAACTCCGTTTAAAAGCGATTTTAAATGGCAAAATTGTATAAAAATCCGAAAATTCGGACTTTTTTAGGCCGATAGCCGTGGCTTCGGACGAATTTGACGTGGATTTTGAAGTGAAAATTCATTTTAAATTCAACCGTCCATTAAAAATAAGTTGTGCTATGGATCCAAAAACACTGCGAATATAATAATTAAAAAATAATACTTTTGACGGTTCGTTTAATTTAAAATATGCTTTTTTATCGTCTAAAATCCGTTTAAATCGATTTTAAATGGCAAAATTATATATAATACCGCATTAGCGGCTAGAATTGGTTTGCGCATTTCCGTCCCATTTGTCGAGATTTACCCTCATACCGCCGCGTAAGATGTTTACACATCAAAAATGGATTGGGGCAGTTATTATGATAAAGTGTTAATATCATTTGCTGATAGTTCTAATATAACATACCAGGAATTTCAAAACATAATTAATATGGCGGCTGATCAATCCTGTCCAAAACCCATGAAATTAAAAAAAACAGTAAACCCTTACCCCCGTGGTGGGATGATGAGTGCAATGAACAACTTTAGAGGAATATCTGGAAACTAAAAGGGTCATTGCAGAGGCTAGAAAATATTTCAATCAAAAGGAACGTTCAAGTTTTAGAACGTTTTGTTCTACTCTGAACAGGTATTCTTCTTTGGCAGTGATTTGGAAAATCATACGAAAATTTTCAAATTCTCAATCATCCCCAAGAAACTCAACTCTACCCTCGGTGGAGGTGGCTGAGGCAATTCTACATAATTTATCTTCTTGTCAACTGAATCCCAATTTTACATTAGATGCACTTAGCGGTAATCCAAAGTTTTTACCATTATGGAACTAGAAAGTGCGCTTAATATTAGGAAAGATTCGGCTACTGGTTTAAATAAAATTTCATATTCCATGCTTAAACACTTACCTTTGCGAACCAAATTATCACTTCTATACATTTATAATGAGTGTTTAAGGGGAGGTACTATTCCAGAGGAATGGAAATCTACTCTCATTCATCCATTGTTGAAGCAAAATAAAGATAAAAATAACCCAAATAGTTACAGACCTATAGCTCTCACCTCATGTCCTGCAAAAATTCTAGAAATTATGATAAAAAATCGTTTAGATTGGGAAATTGAACATAAAAGGATTCTTCCATCGACCTCAATTGGAGGTCGGTGGATTCTTCCTGGCACTCAAAGTATACTTTTTTGACCCGGACACTCAATGGCAAGACTGGACTCAATTTTTTATGCAAACTCAGTGATTCCTTGGGTTAAAGAAACCAAATATTTGGGTGTCGCAATTAATAACAATCTTAAGTGGCACAAACAAATTTCCGATATACAAGTAAAGGCAAAAAAAGATATACAAGTTATGAGAGAAGTGACTAGAGTTTGGTGGGGGGCGGATCCCCTGAGTCTTCTACATATTTACAAGGGCATCGTCCGTTCACATATGGAGTATGCGGCCTTGATATTTCAACCAATTTCTAAAGCTCTGAGTGAGAAATTGGATAAGCTACAATTCGAAGCATGTAGGATAATAACGGGATGTATGAGAACCACTCCCACTAACGTTCTCCAGGCAGAATGTAGCGAAATATCACTGGAACTGTGGTAGTTGCTGGACGAGGCGCAGCCGAGGCCAGCAACACAGGAGTCCAGGAATGTGCTTTTCCTACGAGTTGCACATACTATTTTTTATCCGATCGAAATTAATTAGAATACGTACTTATATAAATAGAGCCAAATATTACTGTAAATAAAAACGGTGTTTTAAATTTAAACTCAACATAATATCAAGTTTTGAATCGAGCGAGCTTGAAGTTTATTACGTAGCTACGAAGCTACGGAAACTACAGCTAAATGTTACTTTTGATCTGACAAACAAGGCGTTTGAATATGACAGAAATGTTACATTCCCGGACTGTTATTTTCTATTCTTGTACAGTTATTGCATGTTGCCAAGCAACGAATACAATATACTGGAATCATGACTTTTGCGGTGAGAAAACGCATCGGAAAGGTGTCGTTTTTCGTCCGATCGGATAAAAAAATCATTTTTAAATACAGTTTTTCCGAGTTTACAAGAGAACGGTTGATCTGACATGAAAAGTGTATCAAGACAAGAATTATAGATCTGGTAATTCTACACATTTTTGGTGTATACTTATTTGCTTTATGTCTAACCGTTTGTGACAAAAACGACTATGAATCCAATTTTGGGAATAAAAATGTATTTTTCTGAAATTTTCGGGTAATCGCTGATCTGAAATGAAAACTGCACAACCAAAACAGATCACCTAAAAAGTTAACATTTTTCTTTAATAAGTTTCGATGTGGCGCTAATAATTTCGGAATTATTGCCCTTTATTAATTTTGTTCGAAGTCCTGTATCGTACAATATGTTCGAAGGTTAAGAAAAACCTGTAACTTTCTTGACATCTTTTGATAGATTTTCGAAATCTACTTAAAATTTCGAGTCTCATGTAGGTTACATGCGTTTCGCATTAAAATGACCGGAAACGTCGGATTTAGCGTTTTCTCAGCCTAAATATGCGAAATAACGCTTTTCCACCCTTTATAAGCAAGACGTCGAAAGTTTCGAACCCATTCGAAAGAATTGAAGCTTTTTGCGCATAACTTCGCATATCTTTATAAATTTATGTGAAATGTCGCTGTCTTTTAAAAAGGGATCGGTCATTTCGTGAAAAAATGGTAATTACTGAATTTGATTCAAAAATCATTTTTAAATACAGTTTTTACCGAATTTACAAGAGAACGGTTGATCTGACATGAAAAGTGCATCAGACAAAAATTGTAGATCTGGTAATTCTACACATTTTTGGTATATACTTACTTGCTTTGCTTTATGTCTAACGGTTTGTGAGAAAAACGATATGAATCCAATTTTGTGAATAAAAATGTATTTTTCTGAAATTTTCGGGTAATCGCTGATCTTAAATGAAAAGTTCGCACAAGCAAAACTAGATCATTTAAAAAGTTAACTTTTTTCTTTAATGCGTTTGAATGTGGCGCTAATAGTTTCGGAAATATTGCACTTTATTAATTTTGTTCAAGGTCCTGTATCGTACAATATGCTCGAAGGTTAAGGAAAACCTGTAACTTCTTTGACATCAACTGTTAGATTGTCGAAATTTACGTAAAATTTCGAGTCTCTCATGTAGGTGCAATGCAATGACCGGAAACGTCTGATTAGCGTTTTCTCAGCCTAAATATTCGTAATAACTCGATTCCACGTTTTATAAGCAAAACGTCGAAGGTTTCGAACCCATTCGCAAGGATCCAAGCTATTTGCGCATAACTACGTATACCTTTATAAATTTGCGTGAAATGGCGCGGTCTTTTAAAAAGGGTTCGGTCATTTCGTGAAAAAATGGTAATTATTCAATTTGATTCAAAAACCATTTTTAAATACAGTTTTTCCGAATTTACAAGAGAACGGTTGATCTGACATGAAAAGTGTATCAGACAAGAATTGTAGATCTGGTAATTTGGTATATACTTACTTGCTTTGCTTTATGTCTAACCGTTTGTGAGAAAAACGATAGGAATCCAATTTTGGGAATAAAAATGTATTTTTCTGAAATTTTCGGGTAATCGCTGATCTGAAATGAAAAGTTTGGACAACCAAAACAGATCACCTAAAAAGTTAATATTTTTCTTTAATAAGTTTCGATGTGGCGCTAATAGTTTCGGAAATATTGCCCTAAATTTTCGGGCAATCGCTGATCTAAAATGAAAAGTTTGTACATACAAAACGTAGATCTAAAAAGTTAACTTTTTTCTTTAATAAGTTTCGATGTGGCGCTAATAGTTTCGGAAATATTGCCCTTTATTAATTTTGTTCAAAGTCCTGTACCGTACAATATGTTCGAAGGTTAAGAAAAACCTGTAACTTCCTTGACATCAGCTAATAGATTTTCGAAATCTACGTAAAATTTCGAATCTCTCATGTAGGGCAATGCGTTTCGCATGAAAATGACCGGAAACGTCTGATTTAGCGTTTTCTCAGCCTAAAAATGCGAAATAACGCATTTCCACGTTTTATAAGCAAAACGTCGAAAGTTTCGAACACATTCGAAAGAATTGAAGCTTTTTGCGCATAACTACGTATACCTTTATAAATTTACGTGAAAAGTCGCGGTCTTTTGAAAAGGGTTCGGTCATTTCATGAAAAAATGGAAATTACTCAATTGGATTCAAAAATCATTTTTAAATACAGTTTTTCCGAATTTACAAGAGAACGGTTGATCTGACATGAAAAGTGTATCAGACAAGAATTGTAGATTCCACTCTTTATAAGCAAGACGTCGAAACTCGAACCCATTCGAAAGAATTGAAGCTTTTTTTGCGCATAACTTCGTATATCTTTATAAATTTATGTGAAATGTCGCTGTCTTTTAAAAAGGGATCAGTCATTTCGTGAAAAAATGTTAATTACTGAATTTGATTCAAAAATCATTTTTAAATACAGTTTTTCCGAATTTACAAGAGTACGGTTGATCTGAAATGAAAAGTGTATCAGACAAGATTTGTAGATCTGGTAATTTTACACATTTTTGGTATATACATACTTATTTGCTTTGTGTCTAACCGTTTGTGAGAAAAACGACTGAATCCAATTTTGGGAATAAAAATTTATTTTTCTGAAATTTTCGGGGAATCGCTGATCTAAAAATGAAGTGTACAAACAAAACGTAGATCTAAAAAGTTAACTTTTTTCTTCAATAAGTTTTGATGTGGCGCTGATAGTTTCGGAAAATATTGCCCTTGATTAATTTTGTTTAGTCCTGTATCCTACAACATGTTCATGGTCCGATACAATATGTTCAAAGGTAAAAAAAAAACCTGTAACTTCCTTGACATCATCTGATCGCTGATCTGAAATGAAAAGTTCGCACAAGCAAAACGCAGATCATTTAAAAAGTTAACTTTTTTCTTTAATGCGTTTGAATGTGGCGCTAATAGTTTCGGAAATATTGCACTTTATTTAATTTTGTTCAAGGTCCTGTATCGTACAATATGCTCGAAGGTTAAGGAAAACCTATAACTTCTTTGACATCAACTGATAGATTGTCGAAATCTACGTAAAATTTCGAGTCTCTCATGTAGGTTACACGCGTTTCGCATGAAAATTACCGGAAACGTCGGATTTAGCGTTTTCTCTGCCTAAATATGCGAAATAACGCATTTCGACGTTTTATAAGCAAAACGTCGAAAGTTTCGAACCCATTCGAAAGAATTGAAGCTTTTCGTGCATAACTACGTATACCTTTATAAATTTACGTGAAATGTCGCGGTCTTTTAAAAAGAAATCGGTAATTTCGAGAAAAAATGGTAATTACTCAATTGGATTCAAAAATCATTTTTAAATACAGTTTTTCCGAATTTACAAGAGAAGGTTGATCTGACATGAAAAGTGTATCAAACAAGAATTGTAGATCTGGCAATTTTACACATTTTTGGTATTTACTTATTTGCTTTATGTCTAACCGTTTGTGAGAAAAACGACTGAATCCAATTTTGGGAATAAAAATGTATTTTTCTGAAATTTTCTGGTAATCGCTGATCTAAAATGAAAAGTTTGTACAAACAAAACGTAGATCTTAAAAGTTAACTTTTTTCTTTAATAAGTTTCGATGTGGCGCTAATAGTTTCCGAAATATTGCCCTTTATTAATTTTGTTCAGTCCTGTATCGTTATTGTTCGAAGGTTAATAAAAACCTGTAACCAACCGGAAACGTCTGATTTAGCGTTTTCTCAGCCTAACTATGCGAAATAACGCATTTCCACGTTTTATAAGCAAGACGTCGAAAGTTTCGAACCCATGCGCAAGGATTCAAGCTATTTGCGCATAAATACGTATACCTTTATTCGTTCGGTCATTTCGTGAAAAAATGGTAATTATTCAATATGGTTTTTGGTATATACTTATTTGCTTTATGTCTAACCGATTGTGAGAAAAACGACTATGAAAAACTGGGAATAAAAATGTATTTTTCTGAAATTTTCGAGTAATCGCTGATCTGAAATGAAAAGTTTGCACAAGCAAAACGTAGGTCATCTAAAAAGTAAACTTTTTTCGATAATACGTTTCGATGTGGCACATAGTTTCGGAAATATTACACTTTATTAATTTTGTTCATGGTCCTGTATCGTACAATATGTTCGAAGGTTAGGAAAAACCTGTAACTTCCTTGACATCAGCTAATAGATTTTCGAAATCTACGTAAAATTTCGAATCTCGCATGTAGGTGCAATGCAATGACCGGAAACGTCTGATTTAGCGTTTTCTCAGCCTAAATATGCGAAATAACGCATTTCTACGTTTTATAAGCAAAACGTCTTAAGTTTCGAACCCATTCGAAAGAATTGAAGCTTTTTGCGCATAACTACGTATACTTTATAATTTGACGTAAAATGTGGTCTTTTAAAAAGGGTTCGGTCATTTCGTGAAAAAATGGAAATTACTCAATTGGATTCAAAAATCATTTTTAAATACAGTTTTTCCGAATTTACAAGAGAAAGGTTGATCTGACATGAAAAGTGTGTCAGACAAGAATAATTGTAGATCTGGCAATTTTACCCATTTTTGGTATATACTTATTTGCTTTATGTCTAACCGTTTGTGACAAAAACGACTATGAATCCAATTTTGGGAATAAAAATGTATTTTCCTGAAATTTTCGGGTAATCGCTGATCTGAAATGAAAAGTTTGAACAACCAAAACAGATCACCTAAAAAGAACATTTTTCTTTAATAAGTTTCGATGTGGCGCTAATAGTTTCGGAAATATTGCCCTTTATTAATTTTGTTCAGTCCTGTATTGTACAATATGTTCGAAGGTTAAGAAAAACCTGTAACTTTCTTGACATCATTTGATAGATTTTCGAAATCTACTTAAAATTTCGAGTCTCATGCGTTTCGCATGCAAATGACCGGAAACGTCTGATTTAGCGTTTTCTCGGCCTAAATATGCGAAATAACGCATTTCCACGTTTTATAAGCAAAACGTCGAAAGTTTCGAACCCATTCGCAAAGATCCAAGCTATTTGCGCATAACTACGTATACCCTTATAAATTTGCGTGAAATGGCGCGCTTTTAAAAAGGGTTCGGTCATTTCGTGAAAAAATGGTAATTATTCAATTTGATTCAAAAATCATTTTTAAATACAGTTTTTACCGAATTTACAAGAGAACGGTTGATCTGACATGAAAAGTGCATCAGACAAGAATTGTAGATCTGGCAATTTTACACATTTTCTGTATATACTTATTTGCTTTATGTCTAACCGTTTGTGAGAAAAACGATATGAATCCAATTTTGGGAATAAAAATGTATTTTTCTGAAATTTTCGGGTAATCGCTGATCTTAAATGAAAAGTTTGCACAAGCAAAACGTAGATCATTTAAAAAGTTAACTTTTCTCTTTAATGCGTTTGAATGTGGCGCTAATAGTTTCGGAAATATTGCAATTTATTAATTTTGTTCAAGGTCCTGTATCGTACAATATGCTCGAAGGTTAAGAAAAACCTGTAACTTCCTTGACATCAGCTAATAGATTTTCGAAATCTACGTAAAATTTCGAATTTTTCAGGTAGGTATTTTGTATGAAAATGACCGGAAACGTCTGATTTAGCGTATTCTCGGCCTAAATATGCGAAATAACGCATTTCCAGGTTTTATAAGCAAAACATCGAAATCAAATCAAATCAAAATAATCTTTATTGCATAATTGATACATAAATGTGCTTAATACGAATCTTATTCTACGTGTTAAGTGTTAGATGTTCTCGTTTCACGGGTTTGATACGCACTTTCACTGCGCGTATACACTCGCGTACCAAACATCCAGCGACTTATGGGCTGATGTCGGCCTTTATAAGATTAGTTTAGTCAGCGATCAAGTCAATGTATTGTTACTTGGGGTATCCCTTCAACAAAGTTGATATGTTCGTTACCTAGAGGCTGTATTGATCTGTGTGCGTTTAATTTAAGGGTGGCTCAAGCCTTACAACACAGGAAAAAGTGAGCAAAAAAAACCTGCTTCTTCTTTACACAAGACGGCACAAACATGTATGGTTTATATATACAAATATATACAATATATACATATATACGGGTGATTGGCATAATTGCCAGCTGCGGTATGCATATCGTCGCATATGTTCATACACGACGTACGCATTTGTGCCCTTAGGGCTGGGGATAACATATAGTTATTCGCTCGGAACACGTACAGGTTGCATAGGAGGGGGATAGCACGCGCGGTTTGGAGGCTGCGGCAGAAGTGATGTCAGTCGGTTGCTGGGTTGTTTGTTGCTGTTTGTATCTCTGTTCTTAGTCTTTGTTCTCTTATTCATTGTACGTACGTTATGTATGTTAGTCTTTTTTTATACTTAACACGTTAAGTGCCACAATACAATTTTTTTTTTTGGACCCCATGGGCCACGACCTAAAAATTCCTTATTATACTTCCAGAATCTTAAAAATGATGAAACGATATCTATTACTTGTCAATAGCTGTCAAAATTTGCGTTTTTGACCGTGAATCAAATATGTCTCACGTGGCCTGGCTGATCGAAATTGCATAGCAGGCCGTGTGAATCATACGTGATTCAAAACAAAACCAAAGATGTCGGGACTTCTAATAGACGAAGATGCTCCTTTTGCTATTCTAAAATATCTCAAGAAAAGGGAAGATCCGTGTGGCAGCCAAAAATACTGCACAAACTAGATGGAAGTGCATTCAATGCGATAAGTACTACTGCGTGACCTGTTTCACAAAATCACATGTTTGTTCAAAAGAATAGCAAAGTTATTCTTATGTTAGATTTAAGATCCGTATAGTTTGTATGTTGGTACCTATTCTGTATATTTTTAACATGTAATAGTATTTATTTTATTTTCTCAATAAAAAAACGTCTAAGCATAAACTATATTTAACGTCCGATAAGAAAAATACGTGGGCTAACTACCTTAATTTGTTCATGAGGCCATGCTTTTTTAACTACCGTGCATGTATATGGCCAGAGTGAATCGCCGGCGAGCTACAGAGATAAAAGTAATAGTTTGCACGTGAATCACGGATGGTTCACATGGCCTAAATGAATATGTCACTTGTGAGACACACTTGATTCACGTGGCAGTTAACGTGTTAATGTTTCGTATGGTATGCTTAATGTGTGTTAGTCGTTTATGGTGGTCTCAGTTCTTGGTAGAACAGGTCCGTATGTTTGTATAACGGTCCGTATTTAGGTAGGTGAGGTTGGTTGTAGCGTATGTTGGCGATACCTGCGGTCAATTCTGACCCCCTGATACCGTGATCGTAAAACTTGCAAGCTAGCTTGTTGATGTGCTGGTCGATGTAATCAATACTCGCCATGTTGTGCAGCTCTGTGACACGTAGGCGATCCCATAGTGTCAGGGAGAAAGCAGCCCGCAGGTATCTGTTCTGTATTGTTTGTATATGTTTCAGGTGGGTCTTCGCTACGGAGCACCAGACAGGCGCCCCGTAGAGAAGTGTCGGTCTAATGATTGATTTGTAAATCGTGAGTTTGTTAGTCGGGCTCATGTAAGATCTAGTTCGTATGAGAGGATTTAAACT
>MU189884.1:7121-47865 GCA_016904865.1 Pissodes strobi | reverse complement strand
TGTGTGTGGACCCATGCCTGCAGTGGCACTCTCATATAAGCTTGGTAGCTGCCAAGTTATCTAGATCTGTTTATTTACTTCGCAACCTCTCAGCTGAAATTTCTCCATCTTGTCTGAAATCTGCTTATTATGCCATCTTTAATTCACATATCTCATATGCAGTCCTTGTGTGGGGGCATGCACCCCCCCATGCAAATAGACTCTCTATTCAACATAAGGCAATAATTAGGGTGATGAGTGGATTGGCTTTTCGAGATGATTGTAGAGCCTATTTCAGATTGTGAGGAGTACTTACATTGCCTTCTCTATATATTCTGGAGACCCTGCTTTATATTAAGAATAATCCTGGTAACTACATACAACATCAAGAAGTGCACAGTTACCCAAGGAGACATATATTAGGGAACAAATTTTTTTTAATGTTCTCCCGATGGAGTTAAGATCTCTTCCCTTAAGTAATTTAAATCCAAGATTAAGGAAATTTTAACAGAAAACTGTTTTTTACTCTTTTGAAGAATATTTGTCTTTTAATTTTATTGACTAACCCTTTAACATCGGGGCTTTTTTCACATGACGTGCCATACAAGCGGGAGTTTTTAAGGCCTGCGCATTCGTGCGTCTCCCGTTTATTATTTTTGCGCATAACTGCGTTTCCCGACTCCCATATAATATGCGCCTAAATGCGCAAAGGAAAAAATAATACTGGCTCTTGATAAAAAAAACTTTAATAAAGTCGAAAGAGTTTTTGTATGTTACATCTTTATGTAAAAAACTTAAAAAATACCTACCTAACAGACAAAACAAAACAAAAAAAGGAAAGAAATTTCAATATTATAAAAATAAACATGCATACATTTTAATAAATAAATCATCACTTTCGCTTTCACTCTCTGTCCTTTCAGAAACTGGAGTCATTTTAGATGTTCTGCGTACCCTGTTCATATTGGCTTTCCGAGCCACTGTCTGGATTAAAATTTAGAGATTCTGTTTCAGATTCCTCTTCCCAAATTTGCTCAAGCTCTTTATCTGATAAACCTCTCTTATTTTCCCTACTCATTGTGCTCAAATATACTATTTATTTAGAGAAAAACCGAAAAACAGCACAAGCAATACGCTGTATACCCGACAGCAGCTTGGTGAATACAGACGGGTTAAAGCCTGTATATAAAAGCAATAAAAAAAATTGAGCGCTATCGTGCGTCTCCAAGCTCCTAATTAACAGGTTGATAAGCCGCCGCCGCGTGTGTCCCGATCTCCAAGTACTATTTAGGTCGTTCGAAAATACGTGTCTGCCGCAAATATGGCAGTCAAAGAAATGCGTGTTCTGGCGTCTCCCGATGTTAAAGGGCTAAATGTTATTTGTAATTTTTAATACTTTGCTCTTAATAGTAATTAATTGTGTATGTGTTTACTGTTAAGATAACTTGTAGATGTATGTAAATTACTATGTAATGTTGACATCAATAAATGATTTGATTTGAGTAGATATTTTGTATTTTTTTTTCGACGCAAACAATTTAAAAATATATACATTTATCATATTTGTCAAAAAGTCAAAGCCTAGCTTTTAAGAAAACCGAAATACCCAGTTTAAACTGTATAAAGTTACCATTTCAGGGGTAAAATATACTAAAATTATTTACTATGAATTTATGTATAGTGCATACTGCACCTGCTTATAACGGAATAAATAAATAATTTCACTATGCGCGGTTGTCTTAATTATTAGCATTATTGATTGGTGTGAAAATTATAAACAGATTGGCCAATATGAGTGGAAGTAGCAAGTTTTTTGCTATGCTCCAAAGAAACGAAATAATTAGCCATAGTTAATTAGAAAATTCATTAAAGATTAGTTTATGTTTTCAGTCTATAATTATTAGGTTATGTTTCAGTCTATAATTATTTTGATATATCAATAAATTAGTATACAAAAGATTGTCGGGTGACGTTACGTCTTTATTTTCCTGACAGCGTTGACCTTTTTAGTGCAATTTAATAATTGCTTAAATGATTTAATAGCTGATTATGCGTTATTATGTGTTTTTTGACATAAGTTCAAATTGTAAGATATAAACCCTATTTTTTTTTCTATATACTTCTGCCAATCTTCAATTGTTTTAGTTACTATTTTTTATACAATTGGTGTCTCATGCTTATTTCTTCATTCCACCATCTTTTGCTTCCCTACTTTCCCCTTATAACTTTCACCCATTCTGGAGCAAACTCATTTAGTGCATATAATAGAATTTCGACCAAAGAAATTTCCAAATCATGGACATTTGTATTTGAAGGTCATGTCATATTCATTAATTAAACCTGAAAACTAGTTGTTCATATTTATGTAGTTTCTCACTAGAGCCGTCATTAGTGAGATTCACAGTACATAATTCTGTAGTCTGTTATTTTGAGCGTTGAATGACCGATCTTTCAAATTTGTGTTTTGACAAGTCCTTTGTTACACGTGTAAAACTGTTAACTAGCTGATATATACCATATTTACTCATTAATCATTAATCTTTAGAACTACAAAAAATTATAAAAACTTTGTCATAAGATCAATATATTACTAACACATTATCACTGTGACAATTTTTTTTTAGTTAGTTATAAATATATCAAACCTGGTATATTTGAAATCAGTAACGAATGAAGTATCTAATAAAGGAACCATACTCAAGGCGTTCTATTTTAAAAAACACAAGTTGATATTTTCTGAGAGCTTTGCAATAGTCAATTCATGAAAAACTTAAAAAAAAAAGTTATTTAATGTTTGTATCTATCTATTACAATAAACCCGGCAGGCACTGTCTACATATACAGAACCTTGAACTTTTTTTAAATAATATACAGAGATCAAAAGATTAGTTTTAAATATTGAACATTTATCTTTTAGAATGCATTCCCAACAAATAACTTATACTTGACAGCTAGTCATTTAACAAAACATTTGAGTTTCAAGCTGCTTCTAGTGCTTTGCTCGCCACCTACTAAGTAAAGAAAAAGCTAAAAATTAAAAACCAATTTACCTAACAACTCCAGCATCTTGTCACATTCGTCCAAGATAAAGTGCTTCAAATGCTTTAAATTAAGTTTTTTTGATTTCACAAGAGCCAAAATTCGTCCGGGGGTTCCAACAACAATGTGGGGACAGCTGTTCTTTAATAATTCTTCATCCTTCTGAATGGGCATTCCTCCAAAGAAAACTCCAACTTTGATGTTTGGCATGTATTTACTGAATCTCTCATATTCTTTACTAATTTGGAAGGCCAATTCCCTGGTATGACACATCACAAGAACATATACCACATTTTCAGTCGGTTCAAGCTGTTGTAGGGTGGCTAGGACAAACACTGCAGTTTTCCCCATACCAGATTTGGCTTGGCACAGAATATCCATACCAAGAACAGCTTGTGGGATGCATTCATGCTGAACTGCAAAAAAAATAAATAGGTAAGTATATAGTTACAAACTTCAATGAAATAAAAAATATCACAAATTGATGTATATTAAATCTAATGTTTTGATTCATTCCGTCTAGATTCGAGTGTATCATTTTAAATTCTTTCAAAATTGAGATATTCCAGCTTTAAACCTTCAATATAGATATGATACACAAATATTAGTATTAGTTTATAAATATAACAATCAATGTTATATGAACTTCATTTAAAGGACTATTTAAAATTGTTAGATTGATCATTAGTAGTTTCTATGCTGACCGTGCTGTTTGTTTGGAGCATGAGCCCTGAGGAGCTAGGTGAGGATATTGGCAGGGTGCAGTCGGTGATAGAGAAATGGTTCTTTGTAACAGGTTGGCACTTAATCAGTCAAAAAGTCCTGGCACTTTTTGGCTCTAAAGACAGTTGGCTGATAAAGTATCTGCATTCATTTTGCCCTCGTCTATTCATGGTTTGCCTATGCCATTGTTACTTCGGGGCAGCGGACCCCAGATGACTTCAAATAGATTTCGTGAGACTGCTCGGAAAAAAATGTGAGATCTCGCTTTTGAGGTTGCCAGCCTTATTCAGCACTGCTTGCAATAAAATGGATTCGTACTGGAAACATTGTAAGGGGCTTGTTTCGCTTACGTCGATTTGTCGAAAATAATTGTAATTCACCTACATATATGGTGATGATGATATACAGAATGGTATGCATGAAGATGCTAACTCATTTTCTTTGCGTTAGTAAAGTCTTTTGTTCACACAGTTGCGCCAATCAGTGGACGTTAATTCATTGAAATTATATTACTTCAGGTTGTGTCCAAAGTAGGTATATTATCTTATGGGGTGCTATTATGCTGTACTGCATATATATACTTGAACCAGTTTCGTATGTACATAAAAATAGAAGCAGTTTCTTAAAATGTGGAGATGTAAACTTTTATTCAACACGTTCCTCTAACAATTTTTATATTCCACTGTATAGGCTAACACAAACAGAAAAAGGTCCCCTGGTGATGTCTCTGAGAATGTACAATTGTTTACCATCTACAATTAAATCTCTCGGAAATTATAAAAAAACTAGAAATAAAACAAAAGACTTTCTTATAAATCATTCATTTTATTCGTTTGTAGAGTATTTTCAGATGTGATACCTAATGTTAAGAATAATGTGATAAGTGTATTGTTTGTTTTATTTGTTAATTTAATTGTAATTTAATTTTAATTAGGTTAGTGTTTTAATTGACAATTCTTATGCTTATAAGGTCTGATGGAAATGAATAAAGTAAAAAATAAAAAATTAAAATCTCATGCAATGGCTGCTGCTAAAATAAGTGACCACGAAACAGAAAGCGAAGAGGATCCACTTTTAGATTCTGGCTCAGACTCATATTTTACCTTGGATTTTACCAAAAAAGAAGGACCGAAAACTTTTTGTCACAAGAAAAAATTAGTAGCAGTTGTTAAAAAAGTAAAAAGAACCAAGACAAGATCAAACCAAAATACTGTCCAAGAAGAAGGCGTAATAAGACCTGGTATGTGTTTTTTAGTAAATATATTTCACAGGACGTAAAAACTATTTGCTTCGGAAAACCAGAAAATTTAAAGTACACAGAAAAAGCATTGTCTAGATTTAAAACAAAATACTGCTTTTGGCTATATTACTATTGGCTTCCCTAAAAATACAATTTCATAGGTCAAAAAAAAATTGTTTTTATTCACGAAAATATAAAAACAATATTATTCTTGCCTAATTTTTTTTTAGAAATGGAAGAAATAAATATTCCTGAGGTTGGCGCTGAAATCAACCAACGAAGAAAAAGTGAAAAAAAAAAAAAATTAAGGAAGCGACAAGCTCAACCACAGAATTGGAAAAGAAACAAATATGTTAAGAGAAAATAGAGAAACATCCACTGACTATAAAAATATTCATGTCCCAGAAAAATTGTTGGAATACCACTTTGCACAGAAAACTACAGACTAAAATGCAATAACAACTTTAAATAAATACTATGCATTGCCTACCACCAATGAAAAAAACTTCACCTCTTTGGCTGTCTGAAACTATTTGATGTTAAGCAACCAAGTATGTAGTAGAAATGCTACATATTAAATCATTTCCTGCGGAAATGCACATTATTCCAGAAATAAAAATGAACATCGCCTATGCTATAAATAAACAAAATGTATGAACTATACAAGAACCAGTGTTCTGAACAAAATCTACAGTGTGACAAAAACAGTCGATACAGACAGATTCTTGTGTCCGAATTTAAATTTGGTTTTGAATCTCCAAAATCAGATACCTGCAACGTTTATGACTCCAAAGAAAGAAATGATGAACATGTTATGCGCTATTCAAATTCAAATTCTTTTATTGCCGTTAGCTCACTTAAAATACGTCCTTATTGTGCCTAAAATATTATCCAGTTGAATAAAATGGATGCGAAATAAAACATTGTTTAATTTTTGTTTTAAATCTAATATATGGTCTTACACTTTTGAGATCTTCGAGTAGTGCATTAAACACCTTTATTCCCGTATAGAGGACCTCTTTCATACATAGTGGTTGACTGTTTTCAGCTGCAAAGTTATTTCATTCGCAGCTTACAAAACGGAAGGCACTGTGCTCCAGATAGGTCACCCTACAGATTGATCTAAACACTCTTTTGTACGATAAAAACGCGGGATATGGCCTGGGAATGAGTGCCCCAGAAAATAATACCATATGATATACGAGACTGAACATATGTATCATAAAATGACAACAGATACTGTAAATATTGACGATGAGATTATTCACATATGACTTCCTCATGAGCCCACCAGTAAAGCTTCTCGTAGGTAGTAAGTCCCAGAAATTTGACTGTAGACAAAATTTCATACGGTTTGGGATCCTGACAGTCCCTTGTTTGTATATATACCAGTGTCTTGTTTACATCAAAGAAAATTATCACTGTTATACAATACATGAAAGCGTTCATGATCATTTGATGAGAAATAGAGAACATATATGTATAAATTATCAGAGAACAAATAAAATAAGGACAGGTATATCATTCTATGCGCCAAGGATGTATAATCTGCTATTCTCTGTGAAAATGCTACCTATAATGAAATACAAATCTGTAGTCAAGGACTTGATTGGTAAATGTTTTATTCCTTAGAAGAGATTTTTGAAAATAGTTTCCTGGACATGGTGGGAAACTAACTAATTTTAATAACTTGTGTTTTTGTACTTATTTTGAAATGGTGTTATGGTTGTATGAATATGTATTGAGCAGGTATTGCTGTATCCTTGCATTGTGTTAAAAAATTATATAATGATGGAATATGAACACAATTTAAAATGTTCTTTGTATAATGTGTTCATTTAAATATATGTATGTACTTGTTTACAGCATATATTTTTCTCTACTGACGTGTGTAAGCATATTTTGTAGAGGCATGAATAAATTTAATTATTTCATCCACTGAAGACTAATACCTGTGCCGCCTGCTTTCTTAAGTTGAAACAACAAAATCTCATGGTTCATTAGGTTGAAGGCTTTGCTCAGATCAAAATATATACCCAAAATAGTTTTACCGACATAAGTAAAGGGAGTTTAATATTGTTGTCATATGGTCAAAAAAAAACTGTCTGAGTAGACCGATCATACAAGAATCCATGCTGAGTTCTACTAAAAAACAATTTACTGCTATAAGGCAGCATTTGAAGAACAGAAAAATCATAGAAATTTGGCACATGTGGGTTCCATTCTATACATAAATTTTGATATGCAAAAAACATTGCCTTTACCAAAGCTGTATTAGACAAGAGTTGTGGCTATATAATTTGATAATTCATTGTGAGTAAAGGTGATACCTTTGATAAGATTTTTTCACCTTTGAAGTGAGGACAAAGGTGGTAAAGGCCCAGAAGTGGGAAACAGTATTTTATCATTTTTAACACAGCATTGAATTCGAAAATGACCATTTAGTAGCCTGGAGCGATTCTGCAGGAGAACAAAATAAGAACTTTTTTTTATAGTTTGTTTATGACATTACCTAGTACCTAGTACACCAGGGAAAAACAATCAATAATGTCGTCCCGATTTTTGTCAATACATCTTGGACCAATCAGAACATTTGAAATTCAGAATCTAGTAGTAGTAGTAGTAATCATTTATTTGTTCCTGTATAATCATACAAAGTAGATATACAATATACCTCATTTAGAGGTGTCGAACGTGTCGCACAATTTAAAATCAGTACTCATACCATTAAAGTCACTATCCTAAATAAATACAAAGAGTACTGTTAACTTCATGCAGGAGGTGCAACCAAACAAAACTAAAATTTACAAAAGAAACAAACATAAAAAATAAATATGCAGCCTTCTACAAAGTACTGTTTTTATTACGCCCAATTTGGTTGATAAAAGATTTAAAAAAAGACAATTTCTCCTCTCCACCAGTATATTTGCAATCCCTAAAGACACTAGAATGTGTGTACATAAAATGTTTCCATATAATCCAAAAATAGCAGAAAACTGTATAATAATAATTACCTCTTTTACTTCCATTAAATAAATCAAAGCCCATAGCAACCAAAAAATGGTAATTTTTTAGATGACGTGTCAGACTGAACCTAATAGTAATCAACGGTCTGGAGTAAATAGGGGTGCTGGGTAGGGTAAAAAAGTGTATAAAAATAGAAAATATTGAATTTGCAAACACAAATTTTGTTAAAAATATGTAACTTTTATAAATATTCCGGTGGCGTAACAAGGTTCAGGAAAGAAGCTCCACTAACCCAAGTCATGCCCAAAATTAAAAAAAAAAAACTTAATTGATACTGTCACTCGATTTTAGTTTCCGCGAAGCAAAATGTAATGTACTGCACTTCTTTCTATAGGTAGGTTGCATGCTTAGGTAACATATTCTGGGAAATATTTACAATACTTTGAAAATTTTTGGAATTGTGCTTTTTTTTTGTGTGACGTGTATTAGAAGTGTTTTGTGACATGTTGCATATTGCGCAAACTACTTTTGGCACCAAAATTGAAAAATAAAAACTAGTGATCGGCCGATATGCTTTTTTTTTGCCGATACCGATAATCGGCCGATACCGATATTTGAGTTGCCGATACCGATAAAATATCGGTATCGGCACGAAATTTTAAAACATTGATATAAAAATTATTTAATATTAATAATATAGTATTTAATATACATACATACTAGGGTAAGTAAAACATCTAAATAGTGGCAAATTTGCAAACATTAAAGAGATCCGCCAGCACCGCATTCTTCTTTTTGGGAGTCATATGAGAAAGTTTTGTAAGTGAACCATCAAAAAAAAGTAAAGATATTGAAACAAATTAGAAAAACTGGAAAGGAAGGAAATTAGTTTGTACATATCAACTTCCGTAATTGACAGAAATGATTCTCCATTTGAATGGTGGGATTTGAATAAAAAGGATATGCCTTTACTTAAAAATCAAGCAGATATTTTTTTTATCTGCCCCTTCTGCAAGCGTCTTTAGTGAGCAAATTTTCTTCGATGCTGGCAACATTTGTTGTATTAGAAGAAATGGATGCATTTAAAGATCCTTTACACAAATAGTGCACTATGTAAAAATCGACCTCTCCTATTGGTCGATCCATCTCGTATTACGATATGTCTGCGTGATGCAATCGGTTTCTATCAAGAGCTTTTGTGGTGTAGAGGTTTAGATCGTTGGGTCTTACCTGGAAAACGCGGGTTCGAACCCCGTTGCGTTTTTTTATTTTTTTTTTAAAGATTATGTTTCTAAACAGCTTTTTTTCTTGATTTGGGTATGTCTTGGGTTAGCACCTGGTTAGTATCCTTTTCTCGAGCCCCCGTAGCGAGCGAAGCGAGCGGAGGGCCATGCGGATCGACCAATTGGAAAGGCCGATTTTTATATAGTGCACTATTTGTGTAAAGGATCTTATAATGTGAAATAGATTGATCCCTGAGCGTGCTGAAATCCTGATCTTTTTGCATCGCAATTTGAAAAAGTTAAATTTTGATTACTAGTTATTAGTTTATACTACATTACGTCATGAATAATCACATGTATCAAACTTTTATTTTTGTTATTTCCTGTTTAGTGTAGAGGAATTGCATAAGTGCACTTTATTTGCAATGTTAAATTCTTGATGCTGGGTTATTTAAAATAATAAAAATTAATTTAAAAGTAATTTGATTGTTTTTTTGTTTTATTACAAGAAATTATAATACTCGATTTGTATTTCAAAATAAATAAAATAAAATTGCTTTAATTTAAAAAATGCCGATATTTATCGGCAAAATTTTGCCGATATGCCGATACACCGATATTTATATCGGTATCGGCCGATCACTAATAAAAACCACACAAATAAGGCTGTTTAGCAATACATTTTAACGCGAAAACTCTCCCATTTGACGTTAATGATGAAAATTTACTTTCAACGTTGTCACACTTGACTAATATTTTTGATTTTCAAGTAGGTAAATGTCCCAGGTCACATGCATGTTTCAAAAAGTAGAATATCAACTTGGCAAACTAAATAAAGAAGCGCGCTTGTCCCACAGCTAACCCAAAATAATAAACACTAACTGAAACTAACCAACACTAACCCAAACTATCTAAAACCAACCCAGTCTAACCCTAAGTAACCAAAGTAAAGAGACTCATCACTATCCCAAACTAAGCAAAACCAAACCAGACTAACAAAAACTAACCCATACTAACCCTATTTAACCATAGTAGACAAGCACGCTTGTCTCTTCGCTATCCCAAACTAAGCAAAACCAACCCAGACTAACCAAAAAACACTAACTCTAATTAACCAAAGGCAAGTGCGCTAAGCGCGCTTTTCTTCTGTATCCCAGATTAAGCCGAATTAATTGAAACTAATTTTAATTAACCAAACAAACGAATTGAGACTAGTGATGCACGGTCCGAATATTACCATCAGGAGTTACGGTAATATTACCATTCCCCTTGAGTAACATTCCTTTGTTACCGTAATATTCCCGGTTTAATGTTATGTACTCGGTTACGTAGAATTCGCCGCGTTTTAAAATTCATAATGGATTTTTTGCTTGTTGCGACACACTAAAACACATGTAGCAATAGCGCGGTGGTCCACATCACATGACATGCACAAGGTTTCTTTTCCGATTTTATTTTGTGTGAAGGGCTGAGGTAGGCCCACTTTTTCACAATCGGCACAGAGGAATGTATTTACTATTTACTTGCCGATATTGTGACTTTCTTGAGGTTATAGTGCAAAAATTAAATAATAACAGCATATGTCGCGTTCGTCAGCCGTATATTGTTAATAACTGTTAGACTAAACAATTAAAATTCTCTCAGAGAACTGTGCAAAATATTAACTTAAATACATTAGTATAAATCGCCCGACAATTCTAAAAAAGCGACCGAAAGATGTCAAAAATAATAATTATTGTTCGTTTCGCCGTTACCCAGGAAACAATTGCAGCGTCCTGGATACTCAGAACTGTAGCCTACTAAATTAATTTAAAATAGACTTTATGGCGGCATTTCTTTTCAGGGAAAGTATTATGATTATGTTTATGCAGTTTGCTTTTCACCGAACATTGTGATATATGCAGGTCACAAATTAATGCTAAACTTTTTAATATTTCTTTTTTTACAAGAGTTAGTAATTATTACTATTTGTTTTTTTAAATATTTTTTTTTTTATTTGAGGCTGTTTGCTATGAAATTTGGGTTCACTGCACAGCAAAATATTTTGTTACTTTTTTTGTAATAAACTTGTACCTGGTGTTTCACTATAAATGGAAAAACATCACCCCCCCCCCCCCCCCCCTGTAACTTCCTCAATTGACGTTTTAGAAAAAAACGTCCAATACAAAAAATAAAAGGGATAAAGTGAAGTTTTTTATGGCATAGCACTGTTGTATACAGGGTATCCCATAAATGCGGGATTAAACAAAGTTATATTTTTTTAAATGGAACACCCTATATATTATTGCATATTTGGATTTTGCGGAGAACTCTAGACATATTTCATAAATAATGTCCTATACCTATCTGTTACTGTTTTTGAAATATTGACAGTTGAAAATCGACCATTTACCAAGTTTGACAGCCTGTAAAATCTAAACGGCTAAAGATAGAGCAAAATGGTTTGCACCTTCCTATCTTGGTTTTTCATAAGCTATCGTTTGACACTATTTTTTTATTTAATCAGAGGTTAAGAAATTCCGGTTAAATTTAACCTCTGGTTAAATCTAAAATTAGTGTCAAACGATAGCTTATGAACAACCAAGACAGGAAAGTGCAAACCTATTTGCTCTATCTTTAGCTGTTTAGATTTTACAGGCTGTCAAACTTGGTAAATGGTCGATTTTCAACTGTCAATATTTCAAACACAGTAACAGATAGGTATAGGGCATTATTTATGAAATATGTCTAGAATTCTCCGCAAAATCCAAATATGCAATAATATATATGGTGTTCCATTTAAGAAAATATAACTTTGTTTAATCCCGCATTTATGGGACACATTATTATTATTATTATATTATTCTCTCGATGGATTTGTCAGCTCTGCTTTGCATATTTTAAAAAGATAGCTTTTCAACCCTGTTTAGCAATATTACGGAAAATTACGCAATATTATGTAACATTGCCAATATGCTTACCAAAAAATAAATTACCAATAATTTTGCATCACTAATTGAGACGAGTGCGCTACTCACTTGATCATCCCGCCTATCACAAAATCAAAATTAACCCAAAGTATCAAAACAAATGCACTACGCTGGATACTCTCTTAGTCTTAATTAATCCAAACAAGGGCGCATTTGTCTCTCTTACTTTTGGTGATCAAAAAATGAGCCTCTTACATAACTCAAACTAACGAATTAATATTATTATTTATTAGTTAAATAAACACAAAGTACTTCTGGATCACCATCAGGTCTGGTCTCACATGTATGATCAGTACATTAGCTTAATAGCATAAGTACAGAATCAGTTTCTTAAATATTCTGCTTATAAAATGGGAATCGTAGCAGTAAACTTTGATAAAAAAATAATATTAGATACATTAACACTTTCAAACGGAAAGACTCAACTTGACTGTATTTATTTTCAAACTACTAAACAACATTATTCACTGTCCTGAACCTTTGAGTAAAACCAGTTTAAATATTTCGAAGTGTGCAGACTGAGATCCTCTGAGCTTTTTCACATAAAATTTCACACTGGATGTAATAATACATTTGATAGGGCCTTTAGATTTCTTAACAAACACTGTGATATTGATCCTTTTGGTTTGAGTTTCAATCAGTTTAAAGCTATTATATATAGTAAATTTTAGTTTTTTTTTGTCGTCTATAAATTGTTGTTTGGCTGTATACAAGATACTGTATTTTAGAACCGAACAGAAATTACACTTGGCAACACCTATGAGTATATCAACTGAGCCGTACCAAGCTAACCTAGACAGATAGATAATCATAATTTAAGAAATAGTGTCATGTTGACGTTTGTGCCAAAAATACTTTCATTTTAAAGTGCAAAAAAAAGCATTATATTTGCTGTTTTTAAAACGAGCTGGTAAGAAACTTTTTGAGGCTACTATTACCTATTCTTGTTTCGTCATTAAGCATGACCAAAACCTTAAAAAGTTAGCAGACATAGTGTAAGTTTGGATTGGAACATGTCAGATAGTAATTCACACAACTGCAGTGAGTAAACTTTGTAATTTTTTTATGACCAGTAGAAACATTTGCAAAACATTTAATGTGTGAGAGATGGTAAGGGAAGCAACATAGAATATGTCAGTTTTTTCTTATTGTGGTAGCCAATAGTGCCCATATTCTAATGGCTCAAAAAAATGATACCATTCAAGAGCAGCTCCCACTTACTCAGGAAAATTTAGCAGAATTTTATATGAGCTAAGATTGATCTGAAAGTAATTAGTATTACCTCTTCTTACCTATTTATGTATTTTTTCCATTAATAAATATGAATTAATCCTTTCTTTATTGGCCATTATTTCAAATAACAAAGTAAATGGTTGTGCATGAAGGTGAACTCATTTCTTTATATATACAAAAAAAAAAAACAAAAAAACATCGAACACCAAAAAATTATTTAAATTTTAGGTATGCATTGCCTAATCTTTAGTGCTTTTGAGAAGTGGTGGTGCTACAAATTTGTGTCAAATTGCAGGCTTCATTTCAGGTCAAATGTGGTGCACAATTTACCCATTTTTTTTTCTTTTGGCTTGCTTAAACTACTCGTAAGTCATCCCCTTTTGCAAGATGTTACCACACCTACAAGAAGTATGGCACACAATATACCTAATACAAGGGAATTTTGCTTAAGCATGTACTTACTTACCTTCTGAGGGATGTTCGAATCCACAATCAACAATAGCTCTTAATATTTCTGGCTTTAACAGGAAATCCCTGAATCCAGAACTGTGGATTGATACATATGTACCCTTTACCGCCTTTTTAGTTTCAGTTCCCGCTTCATTTGCGGTCTGGTCAGTTTGTTCCTCATCTTCATAATCGAGAAGATCTTCTGCGTCAGCCATTTATATTTGACGAAAAGTCTAGCAAAAATAGATTAAACAGTTAATTAATGTAATTGTCGTTTACAAGATATACGTTTTTATCATTATTGCTAAGCACTGTGTAAAACACGATTTTTATTGCCGTGGAAGAAAATATTAAACCACTTTAACTACAAGACACATAAAGATTGTGTTTTTGATACAAAATCACAAAACAACCATAGGATGAAACAAATAAATTTAGAAACTTACCGAAAAATGGAAAAGACGAGCCAAGCTTCAGCTTGTTTCGTTAGGACTTTCAACGCCTTTGCCGGATGCCGGCTAGTCTAGTGCAAGTTGGATTGGTTCATCCGTTGAATCAGAGATATGTTCTCTCGGCTGGATGCAAAACGGAAAGAGGGAGTTGACGCGAAATGAAAAAACGAACTCCTCGAATCATGAAAAAATGAACCCAACCAAACCAATGAAAATTGAAAATGAAAATGGCGTGAGCTGCTGCGTCTGCGTCTACGTGGATCGTGACGTGTCGTGATGTCGTGCGGTGTTGCCAACTATCAAACTATCCGTCGTTACAAACTCCCGTCCCCGTCTACCTACAGCAAATTTTCAACCTTTGGACCTGCCCATTTGGCCGCAGCCCAGTGTTCTTCACTTCACGCGTGGTCCTCCGCATGTTTCGCTCGTTGCGAGGGCACAACCAGACAAAACTAATCCAAGGCAATGTTCAAAATCAAGAAAAAAGAACGTTTGAAAAAGGTTCAAAATTGCGGAAGGTAGACGCGAATTCGTTACAAACGTGTAACGCTCCTACTAACTTTTCCATGCGAAAGCCGTGCATGCGTAATGGCAAAGGAATAATATGTATTATTATGGCTTTGGATGGCCCTCCGCTCGCTTCGGAGGCGCAACCAACAAGAACTAACCAAAACTGACCCACGGTTTACCCAAATTTAAGAAAAAAAAAATAAATTAATAAAAAACAAACATAACCTTAAAAAAAGTAAACAAAAAATCTGGCGCGACCCACGGGAATCGAACCCGCGGCGCACCAATGACAAGCAGATCAATCCTCTAACTACTACACACTTGCATCTAGCCGGACCGTTGAAATTTAAAACTTGGCACGTAATGTTGCTCATGCGTATAACGTCGCGTTGGGTAACGGCTCTTTCGACGTCATATTGGGGGACGCGTGGCAAACGTTCACGGACCGATTTGTCTCCCCAAGGAAGAAACGGAGGTCCCAGCCAGCGTCGTCTGTGCCACTTCAGTGAATAAGTGTGTGTCTATAGCCCGAGGAAATACCCCGTGTGGGGTTTTTGTCTGGGTTGTTGGAAAAAGTCGGTGGTCGTGACACCCCAGAGTCAGACAAGGTTGTGCTCGCCCCCTAATAGGACCCTCGATCGAATAAGGGTGTAACTTATCTGGGATGGGTCGCCCCAGCTCTAACTAAGCCCGGACGGGTTCCGTACTGGCAAATTACCTCGTAGCAGTGCCAAATTGCTCCCTTCCTGAATAGAGTTACAATTCAAAGTTCAAGTTCACATGCAAGCTGCTGTATATCTACTATAATACGGCTCGTAACCCAAATTTCTTTATCATTAAACTAATATATCTTTTCACGCATGACCCTCCGCTCGCTTTGCTCGCTACGGGGGCTCGACGAACAGAAGCTAACCAAAACTAACCCAAGGCATACCCAAAATCAGGAAAAAATTCAGTACGACAATCCAATCTTACGTCTTTTCCATCAACGATTCCCATACACAATTATTTAGAGGTAGTATTTGTACTTAAATCCAATCGGGGAGCAGCAGTAAAATATTCAATCTAAAATATAATACGCATGCGCAACATTACGTGCCAAGTTCCAGCTAGATGCTAATGCTACTACACTTCCGAGGCGTTGAAGGCATTTCGCTAGACCGAAAGGATTACACCAGAGTATAAAAAACCATGTTATACTCTGATTACACAGACTTCAGACTGATGCGAATTTATACGGCGCGAAAACGAAACGAATATTTCGCGGCATAAGCTGTAACAAAATTCGCCTCTCACATCACATTAAAGCGAATTTTTCGCAAGAGATTGCGTCATTTTTGCTTTGAACTCAAAGCCTGACAATCTGCAAGAGCTTTTTACTGTTTTATTGTATTTGCTAACCATTTTCATTTTTAGTTTTTTGCCTTTCTTGAAAACGATATCCGACTCGATCTCGAATCGATGAAATATAGGTACACATTTCATTAGGGTCACTAAACTTGCACTTGTGCAGTTTACATCCTTGAGCCTGGGCCGAAGTGGCTCTATAACAATTTAAACCAAATTTATACATTTGTGGAGCCAAAGGCAATCAATTCCAGGGTGAGCATTTTTTGTTTTGATGAATTATTGAACCTAATTAAACAAGATGTCGAAAAGCCATATACCAACATCCGTGAACCTATTTCTTCAGAAGAAAGACTAGCTATTGCTTTGAGGTAAGTTGTTTATTTTTTTTCTACGAATAGTTTACATGTTTGTGTTATAAGCATTATAAAGCCTTAAATCATCACCTGCCGAATCTTGCCGCTTTTCATGGTGTTGTTCACAGAAATCTGGAGAAGTAACTGGAGTACTGACATACAAGTCTGAATTAGAGTTGTAATTATTGGAAGTGGACGGTCTGGATACCTGCATGTAGGGTTGTGACATTTGTTGCTGTGAAGACTGCCCTTTATAATGCATCATTTCTTGTGCAGGTATTTACGCAATTTGTAATTTTGTTTCGACTTGACGTTTACCTGAAAATTTCTTTATGGTTTTTGCGTATGATAAAAACAATAAGTCGATATCGTCTTTTACGGAAGTTTTTTTTTGCGGAAAATAGGCTAATTATGGAGTCTACTGAAGACGTTGATGGCTTGGATTCGTGGTTCTTCGTTTTTTTTTCTGATCCCGTAGAGGGGGTGAGTGTATTTATCAGCACTAGTTTTGGAATGTGTAACTTCATTATTTTCCTGCACTTCGGATAAATCGCCAGTTTCAGTTTCATTATTCTCAAAACTTTGTATATCTGCTCCTGTACACTCTGTGTTAAGTACATGTTCCGACACATTTGAGGATGTTTTCGCATAAACCAAAAACGGTCGAAAAAACTCCATATGCTCGGCCCATCCCCATTTTTCGCTTTGATTTGCAGTCTGTCCCGTTTTTTTTTTAATTTATCCTTATACATTTTTCCACTTTTTCTTGGCTTCTTCACCTAAAACAAATTTCTTTTCTAGATTTTTATCAACTGGAAACAGCTTTAGTACGATTGGGCACAGTTATCTTTTTGGATATTCAACAGTTGGTCTAATTGTAAAGGAAGTAGACAAATGGAGCCTATTTATCTACCAGAACAAACAAAAGAAATATGGGAAGCTTCTGCTGCACTTTGCAAGATTAGCAAGATTATGGCAGTTTACAAACTGTATTCCGTATCAGAGAACCGGATTGGAAACGTGTCACAATAAAATGTCCAGCAAAAACTAGATCAAATCATTTTTGTTACCTAAAGAAATTTTCTATACTTAGTACTGTTATATCTATTGTTGGTCCTGATTACAAATTTATTTGTGTAGATATAGGAGGTTATGGCAAAAATAGTGATGGGGGCATATTTGGATAACTCTAACATGGGACAGAGGTTTGAGGCTGGTTTAATGAATATCCCAGACGATAAAAATCTTCCTGGGCTAAACGAACCCTGTCCACATGTTTTAATTGGGGATGAAGCATTCGCCTTAAAGCCCTATTTAATGCGACGTCCTTATAAGCAGGCTAGGAGCGAAAGACGTAAGGAGATTTATAATACTCGTTTATGCAGAGCTAGGAGAGTGGTCGAGAATACCTTTGGCATTTGGCCCAAAAATGGAGGTTATTTTACAGGCCGATTGAAACCAAAGTTGAAACAACAATTTTAGTTGTGAAGGCAACATGCATATTGCATAATTTTTGCGAACTAGAGAAAACGATCCAATACACATGCGACCTTCAGAGATTGAAGAAAACACAGGAAGAGCATTTGACAATATATAGAAAGGGACTCAAGATGTGCAACCAATGTTGCATTTGCTACTCGAGGAAAATTTGTAAATTACTTCAATTCCACTAATCTTGAATAAAGTGTATCGTAAATCACCTTGTTTATATTTGACAATGTTTATATTTTACGAGTGAGAACATAGAGGTTGGAACAATCCAAAATGCAATAAAGCAAGGACTTTCGATAAAAACAGCGATGTAGGTTTATGAACCACCCTGTAATACGTTTTCGATTGTACAGGGTGGGTCATAGAATAAAGTAAGTTTGTTCTTTGCAGGTAAACTTTACCAACAAAGTGTGTATGTTATAACATTTGGCTTCGAAGCGTTCAATTCAAACTTTGTACTGCCCTACTTTCATAGCACACTCTGTATAGCCCTAAATAGTTTTAAAATGAACATACTTTGTAGCCAAATAATGCAACATACACAGTTTGTTGGTAAAGTTTACCTACAAAGGACAAATTTACTTTATTCTATCGGTTACCACCCTGTACAAAATACACATTTGTTAAAGAGTGACGTGTTTGAGCGTTTTTAATAAACTGGACAAAAACTTACCTGTATTATCTATCTCCTGCCCTATTTCATCCCATACCTTAGCTGTCTCTCTAATGTTTTGATTCTCTTCGTGGCTTAAATCTAAAAAAAAATTGAGCGGGTCTGCTAGTACTCGAGACACTGATGTGTAAACATATCCTATAACGACATCGGTTGTAAAAAAATTACAGCAGCACGCTGGGTTCCCAAGCGGTCATCCATCCAAGTACTAACCACGCTTGATGTTGCTTTATTTTAGTGATCGGACGTGCTATGGCCGTTGTCTGTACGTTTTAGATTGTTCATATAATAAAAATTAGGTTTAAAAATGAAGTTTAAAATAATAAAAAATCAACGCGAACGAAGCTGTGGGTAAAATCTAAAAGTGTCCTATGTTCTTTACTATACTCTTGAAAATATGTGTACAAAATACTGTACAAAAAGCGTAAGAAACAAACACATTTGCCTCTATAATATTAGTTAGGATTCTTTAATAATACTTACTGGAAGCTTCGGAGTGGATTAATTCACTGCACAAATTCGACACGAAAATCTAATGCCACCAGGAATAACATCAACATATGGACACAGCTTATTTACCTAGTGATCTTGGGCCGACATTCTTTGATTTGGGAAAGTCAATAACCAAATTTTGCAAATTTTAGAAGAGGGCCATGATTCAATATTGTGGCCATGGGCATCTGAATAATACTTTTGACAGTTCGATTAATTTAAAATAATAATATGCTCTTTTATCGTCTAAAATCCATTTAAAAATGATTTTAAATGGCAAAATTGTATAAAAATCCGAAAATTCGGACTTTTTTAGGGCGATAGTCGTGGCTTCGGACGAATTTGTCGTGGATTTTGAGGCGAAATTTCATTTTAAATTTAACCGTCCATTAAAAATAAGCTGTGCTATGGATCCAAATACACTGCGAATGTAATAATTAATAAATCATAGTTATGCATAAATATGCTTTTTCATCGTCTAAAATCCGTTTAAAACGATTTTAAATGGCAAAATTGTATATAATACCGCCCTAGCGGCTAGACTCGATTTACAAATTTCCGTCCCCACACTTCCGCTCCACCCACACATTTCCGTCCCATTTGCCGAGATTTACCCTCATAACGCCGCGTAAGATGTTTACACATCAATAAAATAGGCTATTTCTTCACTAATTCGATTAACTTTTCAGTTGACGGCATGTCAGATTCGCAACGAAAATGACAGAAAACGAGGATTGTCGCGATTGAGAAAATATTCGCAGAACTTTCGGTGTCGCCAAGCGAAATTTTCGGGTCGGTTTGTTGCTCTCTATTGTTTGCCGTGGCTTATCGAATATTTCGAGGTGCGAAAAGTTCGGCGTCGCGCCGAATTATTCGTGCCAGTCTGTTCAATCCTTTTTTATTAAGCATTGATAAAAGAATATATACATATTTACGGTAAAGCCATCTCAGAAGTTCATGTTATTAACTTAATTTCTGAATTACCATTAAACGATAAATGAACGAATCTTAAAAATTTATCTACAGTCGGCACAAGGTAATTGCAGTTTATTTTAAACCATACTAAAAAATAATTAAATAATTTTTGGGAAATAAAAAACATAAATCAAAACATATTTATATATGTATTGATAAAAAATAAATACTCCGGACAGACTAAGAAAGTTTTGTTATTTTCTATTTCCGTATTGCCTGTAATTTATACGATATATCAGCTTTGAGAGTTTGGCGCTAATCTTCATTTGTTCGTCGGGCTAGGCGTCAAATTCTCTATATCTCTTTAGTATGGTTGCGGTTGTTGTGTTTGTTGTTTTTGTTGTTGCTGCTGCTGCTGTTGTTGTTGTTGTTGTTGTTGCTGGTGTTGTTGTTTTTGTTGTTAGTACCCAGCGTTAACAACAATCGCCTCTACATCCTTTTCTTATTTTATTTATTATTTTTTTTCTCTTCTTTGTTCTTTTCTCTTCTGCCAAACTTCCTTCATAAGCCCTGCGTTCCCTCGCTCTTCGTTCTCATCGCCGTCACGAGGGAATTTCACGAGGGGAGAATTTTACCTTGAAAATTCTAGTGCACGACCTTGAAGTTGACCTTGACTATTCTGGTGACAACCTTAAAGTTGATCTTGACCATTATTGTGCATAACCTTGAAAACTTGACAGGTTTTCTCGACGCGACCATATAAAAGAGTTTCAAACATCATTTACGCATAAGCTCTTCTTCTGTTCGGCCAGTAGTTTGTAAAATGAATTCTCATTGACAAGACTATTGTTGAGAATTTGACAGGCTTTCTCGCTGCAAGTATATAGAAGAGATTAAAACATCATTTACTCGTACGCTCATTCACCCAGTGTTCCTAATTTTGATAATCAACCCATTAAAAATAATTGGGATAGTAAGAAAATGAAAACAACAAAGAAACACAAAGAAACAAAACAGTTTTTAAAGTAAAAAATAAAAAAGTTGGAATAACATGTCACCGCACCTTTATTAGAAAAGGCAATTTAATTTGCCATATCAAAAATGTGTATTGCAAAACGTCAACAATGGATGCATCGGATGAACTAGCAGGATGTGATTGAGGTAAATTAGTTTCTCTTGTTGACAATATTCTAATTAATTTCGCAAATAAAGTAAATTAGTTTTTCTGCAAAAAAATAATTTTTATGTTGAATTTATATTTTTCAGGGTGGATTCTAAGGAAAATTATGCATTTGGGACTTAATTTCAACAAATACAATCCTCTACTAGCTTCATCATACATCATTACCTCAAGAAATTTTAATGAGAAATGCAGTAGTTAATCCTCGAAATGAAGATGAACTTTGTTTCTCATGGGCAGTTGTAGCAGCAATTTATCCTCTTGATGGACTAGCTTGTCCCAAACCTCAACATTTCACAACACTTTTGAATGTAACAGGCATAAACTTTTCAATTACTTTAAAGGATATTCCAAAATTTGAATCCCAAGACGAGATTTCAACCAATGCGTATGGTGTAGAAAAATTTGAAAATTATTTTAAACTAGAATATGAAGTAATTGGCCTCCTCCACTATACAAAAAATAAATTCATATAAATTTGTTATTAATAATTGGTGATGATAATGGAAATTTTCATTATTGTTGCATTTCCGACTTGTCTACATTAATTTCAAAACAGGTATCTAATTATAACGGCAAAATCATATTTGTGATGGCTGTTTACTATATTTTAGTTCTACAGAACACAATTTGTTGTGTCATTTTGTAATGAAAGCCAACAAATTTGGAAATAATGTTCCAGAAAACCTTCTCAAATTTATAAATGTTCATAAACACATGGAAGTTCCTTTCATTGTATATGCTGATTTTGAATGCATTCTTAAATAATGATGATAATTCAAACATTAAATTAGATCTGGAAATAGATTACTAGAACACACACTATTACAAAATGCGAACGTATTCCATACTCATTTGCTTATCACAGCCGTATTCGATTCACTACTTTGGATCGATTCAGATCGATCTAACTGAACTTTATTGAACTGATTCGTGTTCGATTGTAGAAATTTCACTTTGCTCCACTACCCAAAAAGTGATCCAGAACACCTGTAAGTGAACCAAAAATGAACCGGCATCACTTAGATCGGTTCAGTAGTTCAGGTAAAAGATGGCATTTAAATGTCAATTGTCAATCGTTTTTTTTTTAAATTGTTGTCATAATTTCATGTGACCTTGGCTCACTGAACTCAAATATCAGTTCATTTTCAGTTCATTTTGAACTGATCTCCAGTCTCATTGCAATCGAATACGGCACATATTAAATGTTTTTTGATGAAAGCATTTAAAAATTTGAATTATATAGAGGGCCTAATTTTGATCAAGTGTTCATAAACTGTTTAGAGACAAATGTTAGTTATTTATGTAATAAATATCTTAAAGTTTTTAAAGATTTGAAAAAATTATCCGGACTAGATAAGTTACATTTTAACTACAATAATGAATGATATATTTGTAACAAACCAATTGGCAACGATAAAGTTGCAGCATATTACTAGGAAATATAGAGGTCCTGCACATTCGCTATGTGGTTTACATTACAAACAACCAAATTTTATTCCTATGGTATTATATAATTTGATTCCCATTTTTTATTAAAAACATATGTCAAAATAATTAACAATTATCACTAATAGCTGAAAATAAAAGAAAATATATATCATTTGAAAAACATATTGAAGTGAGATCATATTTCGATCAAAAGCGGATAAATTGAAAATATATTTTAATTTCAAAATTATAGATTCTTTCCAATTCTTACCATACTCCTTGGCAAATTTATTTGATCCTCAGTGTAAAGAAGTATCAAAATATTTTAATGATATAGAAAATTTTAAATATATTTGTCAAAAAGGAGTTTTTCCATACAAATATATAAATGATTATGCGAAAAAAATTTATAATGACTAAACAGATGAACAAAAAGAGTATGATAGGTTAAAGTTGTATTTAATCTATTTCAATGTAGTTCGATCGGTGAATATTCAGACTTACACTTAAAATCGGATATGTTATTCCTTGTAGATGTTTTTGAAAACTTTAGAAAATCATGGAATAACACTTATAAATTAGATCCCGCTCATTATTAGACATTTCCAGGTTTAAGTTTGGATGCATGTTTACATTATTCTGGGGTTGAATTACAATATCTTCCAACCAATAATTTTATCTGCTTAACAAACAATGAAATTGAAATTAAACATAATCAATATTTCTGACACCGCAGAAATAGCATATGTATTAGATGCTGATTTAAAATATTCGCATACATTACATAACCAACACAATGAATTTCCAGTCTGTTCTTAAAACCATAAACCTCATAATTCAAAACGGTCAAAGTTAATTCCGAATTTAAATAGTAAGAAAAAACATGTTGTTTATTATTCCTTATGGAAACAGCGAATTCAAAATGGATCAGAAATATTAAAATATATAGAGTCCTTAAGTTTAATCAATCACCATGGCTAAAAAATATATTCATTTAATCACAAAAATAAGATATGAATCTAAAAACAATCACCATGGCTGAAAAATATATTGATATAATCACAAAATTAAGAAACTAATTTAAAAACAAATTTGAAAAAAAAAATCATATAAATTAGTGAATTATAGCATTTATGGACAAACAATGCAAAATGTTGGTAGGACTGATACTAGACTGGTTACCGATTGGGCAAAAAATATTAGAAAAGATGAGCCGAACTTATTTCAACGATTTAACTATATTTTCTGAAAATTTAGTTGCAGTTCAAGTGTAAAACGATTTAGTTGAATATAATAAACATATTTATGTGAGATTTTTCATTTTGGATGTATCAAAACATCTACTATATGATTTTTTATACTGTCCTAAGACCAAAATATGGTGCAACAGTTAAACTATTATATACTGATACAGAATTCTTCATTTTAGAAATGAAAACCAAAAATGTTTATGATGACATTAAATGCAATATAGATAGATTTGATACTTCAAATTTTTCAAATCGACAATAGGCTCATTTAAAAAAAATTTTATTTCTTTACGTATTCAAAATACCTCATAAAAATAAGCCATATTAAAAATTTGAAATCAATCCGATAAGCGGTTCTTGAAATATAAGAGTTTAAATATGCAGAATTTGAAGCAGGGATATGATGTAATAATAGTATATTAAGATACTAGTTTTAAAAGACCATATTTTATCGCACGAGCACGAAATTAGGAAACGACCCGCTTGCGGGGAGTTTCCTAACGTGCGAGTGCGCTAAATGTCTTTTAAAACGTGTATTTTATACTATTTTTTCTATTTTGCACGTTTTTTAATGAAAAACATTAATTTATTCAAGTCGTGATCAAAATTTGGATGGGCATCTTGTCACTTTTGACGTCTGTATTATTAGGAATCCGATTCAAAACGGTGTCGAAATTTTTGCTAGTGAGCATTGACATTGAACAATTTTGTTAATATCATAGGAGCCAGTCAACAAAAGTAGTGTCGAAAAGAGCTTCTTTTCGACACTACTTTGCGTATCGAAAAGACTTCTTTATGATACCAAAATAGAAAAAATAAGATCACGTCCTGTTGCTAGGTAGCGACCCGCGCCACTGCGCCGCGAGAATGCTAACGTTTCTGTCACTGCGTGGTCACTGTCATATATAAATATATATCCCAACGCGACCTTTATATCTTATGACGTCACGCCTTCACAATGTTCCAGCAGCACTTTCTTATTTATTTTCATCGATTTAGACTTCTCAGAAAAATCTGATTTTTGGTTTATAATATAATTATAGCCGCGTTCGTTTCTTTTTCCTCGATTTGCTCTGATAATTTGACACTCACGACTTCTGTGTATTTAAAAGGAAAATCCAAGTCACGTGCCTGTCAAAATGTTAGAGCAAATCGAGGAGAAGATGACAAAAACGAACGCGGTTAATGATATGTCAAGGTCTTTTGAATAAAAATATTTTTGAAAAATTGAAAATGAGCCCATTGTCATAATATGCCAATTACTGAATCTGTGGTGGTAAATTGAAAGATGAATATGCTGGTGAATACATCGAATGATTTTATGGACTCGGAGACAAAGCCAGTAGCGTGTCGTGGGCCGAAGGGCGAAGGGGGCAAACGGTGAAAAGGGCGCCGCCGGAAAAATTTCGGGGTGCCACGCCCAATTTTCGCCCAAAAGTCATTAAAATCGTTAAAAACCAAAAAGGTCGTGGGGTGACCAATATATTAAATATTCAAGAATCAGGCGAATAGGGAAACGAATAAGAAACATAAACGTGACGATGAATGTTATTTACATTAAATCAAATAAAGGATTCAATAATTAAAAATTCTAATTATGTAATTGTAATAAGTATATAGTTATTTCGTTTTTAAATAAAAATTAATAAAATATTTTAATATCTACCTACTTATTTTTAATAATTAACAGCACCCTTTGTCGCTTGATCGTCTGTTATTAATTATATAAATAATTTATTCATTATATAAATCCGAAAAACGACAAACGCAACTAACAACCGAATACGGAACTAATTGACTAACCCAAAATACCCAAATAAAATGCATTCTTTATTCTTTATCCGCCCGTCCGTATTACCACGTTAATGAATAATAATTAGATTATTTAGGTTTTTCAGAAAAATAATTTTTAAAACCTGACAAAAAACTGCCGAATTTTTTTAACGCAAAATTAATTTACACATCAAGTTCTGGGAAGGGGGGTGGTAATTACCCCCTCTACCCACCCCACCCCCCGTGTTTACGCCTTTCGTGGCAGCGTGACGCGCTGGAGGAGAAAAATTTCGGCGGGTGCCAGATGCCACACTCCAAAACATTTATTTGGCCCTCGATATTATAATAGTTTTTGACTAATTTTGACCCGTTCTTTCGACTGATGAAGTAAGATTTTCGAATTTTATTAAATTATTACGAATTTAATATTAAATAATTTTGTACACTACCTATTATAACGAATATTGCCAATATTATTTTCTAGAAGAGTGAGAAGGGACAAGGGACATTATATTACAAAAAATAAATAATTATGTATTATTTATTTACAAAAAATAGTGCATTAAATAAAAACTGGAACATGTAATATGATACATACAAAAAATAATTATAGCGCCAACCGTCTGGTTTTTACAGATTTGAGAGAATTAAATTAATTCGTGAAGCATGGGGCGCCCGGTCACCTAGAGGCGGAAGGGTGGAGGGGACATTCGCCTCCTTTGGCCCCCTATACGACACGCCACTGGACAAAGCTCTAAATCAGTGCTTTATACAGGATAGTGGCGTGTATGTGTGTCGTGATAGTGGCGACACTGAGGTGACTTATTTTTCATTGACTAAACCGGTCACGTGATCCTGAGCCGCCATGGTGCGTCGAATTACTCGAATTTTCTTGTTGATAAATGCGTGTGATGTTACCAGTAATTAATTTGTAAATGTAAATTTATTTTAATTTAACAAGTTTTGGTGCTTATAAATGACTTTATTCTGATCCTTTGACTTTTTGTGGCACCTGAACAATTTTTTTCTGTGAAATTTTGAACCAGTACCTTTTATTTTGTGTTTATATTTGAGCAGGTGAGTGTTGTTTCTGTGAAATTTTGCACTTTCATCACTGCATTTTGTCAGTACCTTATTAGCTATGGATCGAAAAATGTCAGCATCAGCACTTAACAATAAGTGAGGCAACCTTGGCGGGCAGCCACTGTCTTGTTTAGAGATACTGTAGCCCTACATGATACAACCTGTTGTATCATGGTAGCCCTGACATAAAAATGGGTGATTCGGCGACCGCGACTGCAGAGGTACCGCGTACCGCGCGAGTCGCTTATCACCGGGATGCAATTGGGATGTGAAGCGCAGCGTCGGGGGAAGCGACGAATATACGAATATTTAGAACAGCGACTAGTGTCGCTGCTTCGCGGAGAATGGGGTCGCAGGCTCGCCGGTGATATTAGGAACAATTAACTGCACATATCACTGATTAACTGTAGCTCAAATGTTAACAATGTTGCCAAATTGCTTTGTCAAAATAAATAAATAAATGGCAAAAAACGGTTATACGCTTTGCCCTCCGCACACGACGTTTTCCGGACCAGGTCACAAGGGTTCAGAGTTGTTTTACATTTCATTTTCAATTCACGCGTGGCCCTCCGCTCGCACCGGGACGCAACCAAACCAAACTAACCAAAACTAACCCAAAATTAAAAGACACAAACTATGAAAAAAAAAAATAAAAAACATCGATGGTAATCGAATCCTGGTCGCCATATTACAAACACAGCATCCAACCACCGAGCTACGAGACCACTTGAAAGCAATTCGCTGGACCATAAAGATATGATATTTTTTGTCAAAGTAATGCGCGCGCAACTCTGAAGCCTTGTGACCATGGTTCAGGAAACGTCTAGTGCTCTCCACTCGCTACGGGAGAGCAACCAACAAAACCTAAACAAAACTAACCCAAGGCATGCCCCAAATCAACAAAAAAAAACTTTTTACAAACATATCCTTAAAAAGGCGCACTTCTGTTTTAGAGTTGGTGGTGTTCAGGCGTGGGAAGGAAGTCTGGGTTTCTAACCAGACTTCGCACGGGAAGCGCACGTGATTCACGGCTGAAAGCGTTGGCGGCCCCATCGGTTCAAAAGGGGAAGTCGTGGCCGGTTAGGACAGTGTTTAAGGTGGGTCGCTTAATGTAGGGTCGATTCCTACGAAGATTCATCCAAATTCCTGCACGTGACAACGTGATCCGAAGGAGATCGGAGCGTAGGCCCTGCGGAGATGGAAAGTCTTTCTGACCAGCAACTGGTTATATCTGCATTGTGTGAAGCCCCTTTGCATAAAACACTAGCCGTGCATTGAATTAGCTTATTTGTGTAAAGATCGGGAATTTCCAGGGGCACAGGCCCGTCTTACTGAAGGTTCCCACCGATTAAGGCCCTTCAAACCGGAATAACGTGTAACGGATGTAGAAGGGTAGCTCTACCTCTGCCTACGCGCCGGACGAAGGGCGGTGCTGGCGTATTGCCTTAGCAGCAAAGCCATTGGCATCCCCAAAAGGGCAGCGAGTGAAATCAAATGTAAAACAACTCTGAAGCCCTGTGACCCGGCCTCCACAACTTCTTGTCTTTTACACCCGTATAAAAATCATCTCTACTTGAGTATCTGGTATAAAATCACTGGTCACTCTAGAAAGAAATATGCGATATTTTTTTTAATCCGGAGGAGCATCGCAAATTTAAACTTGTATAATGAGTTCATCAATATGCACTTTCCTGCACCAATTTCCATATATGGGATTATATCTAAACCATGCTTACAAGCAACCAGCTTAATCATTAATTTCTTGAATTTTAATAAAATTAAATTATAATGCTCAACTTGTATTCCTTTTTTTTGGTTCCAGATTCTCAATGTGTACTGTTTTTATATGTGTGCAATCTCCTATGCTGTGTTAGGTGTTGTTCAGACTAATATAGCCCTCTCATCGTTAGAATTTAGTCAGCTTAAAAGTAAATATAACCAAGTGTTGACAAGTTCCAGCGTTACGCAAGAGTTTAATGCAATATCATTGGTGGCCACGATATGGTTTAGAGCCAGTCAACGTCGAGGTCACTCCTTAATCGTGCTGGCAAATTGCCTTGCAGCAGTGCCATAAAACAAACAAAAAAAAGAAAGAAGACACCGGTAACCGGTACTCGGTAGATATACTTGTTGCATATCACTAGTCAATGCAAACCATAGATAATATAAATAATACAATGGTATTAAAATAAAAAATAATATAAATTGAAATAGTGTTAATATCTTGTAGTGATGAATATTTTCAGTCAGTTTTTAAGTATATTCCTGTATAATGTTTTTTATTTATTCCAAGGAATTCATAGTGCTGATTTTGATCCGCTAGGTTATATAGTTTACTGTCCCTGTATGGGTAAGTTAAATCATTTATTTAGTTAATTACTTTTTCGGAGCCACTCCTATAATTATTTTATTTCCCACATTATTTAGGCAGGTTTGGAAACCAGGCGGATCACTTATTAGGCGCTCTTGCATTTGCCAAAGGTTTGAATAGGACTCTTGTGTTACCACCTTGGATTGAATACCGATATAATGAACGGAGGTCTACACAAGTGCCATTTGATACCTATTTTCAAGTGAAGCCATTAGAAAAATACCATAAGGTTATAACCATGGAGAAATTCATGAAAGATATTGCTCCCTATGAATGGCCCCCAGATCAAAGGATATCTTTTTGTTATATGTCGAGAGGTAAGAATAAAGTAAACTTAAAAATATAATTAAGGGTTTGATGACTATGGGTGTCTTCGATTTTGCAAAAAAATGCAGGTGTTATAGAATAGCTTGGGCCAAAAACAATTTTGCCACTATATTTAAGCTGAAAAAAGTCTCTGATTATTCTGTCATCCTCTCACATATTGTATGGAATATGAATTTTCTATGATTTCTTTTTAATTGTTTTCTTCTCTTCTGTCTTTTATATTAGTTTACTTTAGTTTAAGTTAAGGAATTTGTATTTAAAATGAATTAATTTGATAATTGTGAAAATGGGTTAACCATTAATAAATAAATAAATAAACACAACCTACAGGTGGAACCATGAAAATAATACTATTTTGGTGCAAGGTGGCCAAACGTTGCACCTTTTTCTCTGTTTTTGAAATGAGGCTGTTCTTTGTGTGTTGACTTCTGAATTTGTATATGTTGTTTTCTTGGTGTACCTAGACTTACGAGTTTTCGCTCAATTTTTTATTTATCTATTTATTTATTTGTTTATTTGTAAAATAACCTTGAATTCCATTTTGTATTCTTTGATATTAGCTATAAGTTGATAATAATATAGTGAAGTAAGGAAAGCAATAATTAGTAAACACGTCATGTTGTTTGAAAGTTTGGTGAACAGGGTTTCCTTTATTTTGTTATACAATATAATTTATACCTACTTGTTCTGTTCCTATCTGGATGTTTAGTTTGATTTTTTGCAGTATGATTAAGATTTTTTTTTCTTTAAACAATAAAGAATATATTCATTCATTCATTCTTTTTTATTGGCAGTAACACAAAGTGATTACAAAATAAGATTTTTTTTTCTTTAAACAATAAAGACTATATTCATTCATTCATTCTTTTTTATTGGCACTAACACAAAGTGATTACAAAATCTAAGGCAAGATCACTCATTGCCAGACCGTTGAAACAGATAATTTAAAAGCATGCTAATATGTCTGTGTTTGGACAAATTGTTGCCTCTGCTCGCTCTGGTGGCAAAATGAACAGAAACTAGCCCAAATTTATATAAAAAATCTATTACAAAGGAGAATACAATTTGAGTTTGGTTGGCTTAGTTCCTGATGGTTTTGCTTCTGGAGTAAGCGAAGCAAGCAGAGGACCTTGCATGAAATGAACTATTTGACAAATACACACATACAAGTGAATAGTGTATTCCATTTGTAAAATGAATGTGCTTTTGCAGTCATTCACCTGAATAAAAGAAAGAGGTAGAGACACTCATTATTTTGACAATAAATTCTGCCTCCTTAGAAGATGAAAGGAAACTACAGCAAATATCTTAAGAATAAATCTGGGAACAGTGTGTTGTTTAAAAATTAACTTTTTGGCTATTCGATAAATGACAGTAACAAGAAGGATATTTACAGTCTAAAATTTAATTTTATTTATTAGTCACTTTGAGTTAGGACTGGAGCAAAACAGAAGCCTCTCGTCCTACGCAAATGTTCTAAAATCGAGCTTTATCCACAATAAGAATTGTGGATAAAGCTCAGTTTTAGTGCATGTTGCCGAAGGTTACAAACCCCAACATAGCTACCCAAATGTCTCCTAGTTAATATTTTCACAAATTAATTGATTTTCAGGTGTGTATTGGCTATATTTCTAGTGTTTTTGTGAAGTGCTGCAAATTTGTGTCAAATCTTCAACTTTGGAGGCTTTCTTTTTGGCACAAATGCGATGCAACTAAAAATGTTTTGTCCTAAACTACTTTATAACAGCCCTCTTTGCAGTGCATTTTTTTGCAAAATTGGAGATACCTATATGTCACCAGACCCAATGCATTACATTATGTTTACCCAACAGATAATGTGTACTGATATATTTAATAGTATCTTTAAATCAGGAAGTATAATTTAGGAATCCAAAATTATAAAAAAATATAGAAATTAAGTACATGTTATAAACTCACTTAACATTCGACTTGACTTGAAGAGTGTCAGTGCTGCTTCAAGGCAATTTGTCAGTGCATCTAAATACCGGGCAATTTATAGAAAATTGTTAAGCACAGCTAAGCAACACTACTATAAAAATAGAATTACTCTGTCAGGAAATAAGCAAAGAGAGTCCTGGAAGATCGTGAATGAGCTTCGGGGAATCAAGGGGAAGGGGTATTGCAGTGACTTGCCATTATCTTCAGATGATCTAAATAATTTTTATGTAATTGTAGCTGCCAAAATGACCAAGGCCCTGAAAAGCAATACCTCTTTTTTAACTTTTTTAAACGGAATGGGAGTGGCCGATTCCTTCTTTTTTTGCTCCTACTTCCACTGACGAAATTAAGAGGATTGTACTGGACATTGGGTCTAATAAGGCTTCAGGTTACGATGGTATCACAATCAAGGAATTTCTCAATCTCCCACATTCGGCCCTTGAAGCGTTGGCGGAGGCAATTAACTACTCTTTTACTACGGGCTCATTTCCGAGTAGCTTAAAGGTGGCGAATGTAATACCTATCCACAAGGGAGGAGATCACGATAACCCCTCAAACTATCGGCCTGTTGCTCTTCTGCCAGTTCTATCAAAAATCATAGAGAAACTAGTTAAAAAACGTATGATATCTTTTCTGGAGGTTCGTGGGATATTGCATTTTTCGCAATTTGGGTTTCAGAAGGGTAAGGGTATAAATGATGCGGTTTTTGCCTTTCTTGAAGAACTTTATTTGACACTTAATGATGGAGAGACCGCCGTGGCTGTGTTCTGTGATCTATCTAAGGCTTTTGACTGTGTGGATCATGGAACACTGTTGCGGAAGTTGGAACTCTATGGTTTTAGGGGTAAAAATCTAATGTGGTTTGCATCATATCTATCAAACAGGGAACAGTCAGTCTCCATTGGAGATGCTTTATCTGAGAGGCAGGGCTTGGGATGTGGCGTCCCGCAGGGGTCGGTCTTGGGACCAATATTATTTCTTTTATATATTAATGATTTAGCTAATCTTCAAATTTCTGGAAAGTTTACAATTTTTGCGGACGATGCCACAATACTTTGGAGAGGCGGAAAACAAGAAGATTTTACGAACCTTGTAAATCGAGACTTAATGGTAATAAAAAGTTGGTGTGATGCAAATAAAATGTGTTTAAATGTAGCTAAAACAAATGTTATGTCCTTTAGGGGTAATGTTTCTAATATTAACATTGAAAACCATACTTTACTAAATAAGTCAGAAAACAAGTTTTTGGGAATATATTTGGACAATAAGTTGAGGTTCGAGGCTCATGTGAGACATCTTATCTCCAAAGTGTCTAAGGGTTGCTATGTCATAAAGGTCATTTGTAGTGAACTGGATCGATATGCAGCTAGACGGGCATATTTTGCTTTGGTAGAGTCGCAACTTCGGTTTGGTATATGCTTCTGGGGAACGTGTTCCAAGCAATTGTTTGATAGTGTCTTTATTATACAAAAGAGTGCAATTAGGAGTCTATGCAAGGTTAATGTGAGGGAGTCTTGTCGCCCTTTGTTTAAAAAGGAAAAAATTTTAACCCAATGCTGTGTTCTATTATTAGAGACTGCATGTCTGATGCATAGGAAATATAGAGATGTAATAAGCAACACTCCCACCTATACCACACGGCAATCACATGTTATAGGACTTCCTGTACCTTCCTCTAGTTTGGTTCATAACTCTTTTATCTTTAAGGGGAAAAAGATATTTAATTACCTGCCTTTGGATTTAAGGAAAATATATGTATATTTTTTTTAAAACATTTATTCAGTTTCAAGTTCTAATACAGTTCATATTATTTAGTACTATCATATCACAATTGTTCGCTTAAGTTTAACCTGAATACTGAATAAGGTCACCAAAGCAGCAAATAGCTGGTACCGGGACTTTATACTATACATAGAATAACAAAATATACACTGTGCATTATTTTACTTCATTTTTACTCACACATCTCACACCTTTTACCATATCACAATTTTACGCAAGTTTTACACATTAAACATATACTATACTTATACACTATACATTATACATATCATTAAGAATTTGAGTTAGTCATGGTTTGTAAAAGATTTATGGTACTTAAGTTTAACTTTAAAATTCTCAAACGAATTTTCGCTTTTTATTTGATTAGGCAAATTGTTATACATTTTTAAACATTTCATAATTGGGTTATTTAAGGCAACGTTTGTTCTTGCAGAGTTGACATATATATTTTCTACAATTCGAGTATTATGGTTATGGACATTATTTACCAATTTAATATCTATGTTTGATTTTTGTATATTATTTATAACCTTATACATAAATTTACATTGCTCCAAGGCAAGTAGTTCCGACACTTGTAAAAAGCCAGTGTTTTTATATATTATTTCTGTTGGTGTTCTAAAATCAAAACCAAATAAAATTTTTATTATTTTATTTTGTAGTTTTTGTATTCTGTTCAGAAGTGTTTTACCACAAGTTCCCCATACAGTGATGAGATATCTTAGTATAGACAGAAAGTACACATTGTAAATTTGATTACATGTGGAATGCTTTAAGTAGTTTCGACACCTGTACAAGGCGCCAATCATCGGAACCATTTTCTTTTCAATATGGTCAATATGATTTGACCATTTAATTTTGTCATCAATTATCAAGCCTAAGTATTTTGTACAATGAACCCTACATATTTCTTCATTCTCCAATTTCAGAGAGATCTGAGTATCTTTTATATTTTTCTGCATAAAGATCATATAATTTGTCTTTTTTACATTTATTTTCAGCTTGTTACCAAATAGCCAGGAGTGATAATGACTGAGATCAGTGTTTATTTCTTTTTCAAGAAGTTTAATGTTTTTTCCTTTATATACCAAAATGGTATCATCTGCGAATGTAAAGTACCTTGCCCTAAGGTCTGCAATCTCTAAATTCCGAACATGAAGGGAGTATAATAGTGGCCCCAGGACTGAGCCTTGGGGCACTCCACAGTTGTTAATGCAGATTTTACTTGTCACTCCATCCATGCCCACATACTGCTTTCTCTCTGTGAGGTAGGTTTGTAGTAATTTGAGTGTATTTCCCTGAATACCCATTTTTTTAAGTTTGGATAGTAGGACCTTGTGGTCTACTACGTCAAACGCTTTGCATAAATCAACAAAGATTGTTACCACATAATATTTTTCTTCCAAAGCATTTGATAGATAGTCTATAAAATCAGTTGTAGCGCTCATTGTGTTGCTTCCTTTTTGGAAGCCATACTGAAATTTGTCTATTTGTACAGAGTTTTCAACAAAATCAGATATCCGGTTTTTTAGAATAGATTCTATTATTTTTGAGAGGCATGACACCACAGAAATGGGCCTATAGTTGTCTACTTTATTAGTAGACCCTCCTTTATGAATAGCAGTGACTCTGGTAAGCTTACGGACCTCTGGGAATACTCCCTGTTGAAAACACATATTCGTAAGTTGTACTATTATTGGTATAACACAGTTTCTTAGTAATAATATTTCTTTTATACTAATATCGTCATGACCTGAGGAAGATTTCTTGTTAAGGCTATCAACTATTTCTGTAACCTCCTTGATGGTTGTTTTATGCAAGCGTATTGACCTGTCATTTGTGATCTCCTCAAACTTACCAGATAAATTTGGCTTACTTTTTTGTAATTCATTAATTATATTCGCTCCAATCGATGTGAAGTATTCGTTGAATATATTTACTATACTCCCCGCTTCTGTGATAATCTCACCCTCACACTCAATTGCCTGAACATTAATGTGGCTATTTTTGCCTTTTAAAAGGTCATTTATTATTCCCCAATGTTTTTTTTTGATTCTGACCCGCGTTTACCCACTTTTGAGAAAAAAAATTATTTTTCAATTCTTTTCTTTTTTGATTTACAATATTTTTCTGAAAATTAAATTTATTGTTTAGGTTAGAGTTATATGGTTTTTTTATTTTTTCTTCGTATAACATGTCACGAATTTTGATCATATTAAGGAATTCTGTTGTTATCCAGTCATTATCCCTCCTGTACTTCAAATAATAAGTTTTTGAGGCCTTTTTTTTACATGTTTGGGCCACAGATATTAGTTCTTCAAAAGATGTAATATTAATTGTACTACTCACTTGCTGAAATTCCTGCTTGTACAAGTTCTCATTTAGAGATTGTCGTGGAACTCTTACCTTAGGAACTCTTATAGGAACAGTTTTACTCACGTTGATATCAAGGACCCTGTGGTCGCCTAGTTTCACATTTTTAGCTATTCTTACATCACAAACAATATTTTTGTTCGATAAAACATGATCAATTATAGAAAAGTGTTCAACTTTTTCAACTGAGTCTATGCAGATCCTGGTGGCGTATGTTTTATTTATTTTATTGTTTATTTTGTAACCATTTAAGGCTACTGTATTTTTATATGACTCTACATGTGGCTCTTTACACTTTAACAAGTTTTCATTCATATCACCAACCAATATAGTTCTACTGCTTCCATATTTGCTTAAAATAATCTCCAGTTGCTCTAGAAAATCATTATTCAATTGTGACGGAGACCTATAGAGTGCACATATTTTTAAATTGTTATTTGGCAAGAAAATACAAATAAAATTACACGATTTATCCAGGCTATTCCATATTTCGATTGCACTTGAAGGAATGGATTCTTTAATATAAATCGATACGCCTCCACCTCGACCTCCACCTACAGAATCTCTACATGCATGAAATCCTCTATAGCTATTTATCACAAAGTGATTTAGTTCACTGTTACAAAACCAAGTTTCTGTTATCACTAACACGTCAGGTTGGCATTTTTTCACATAACAGAGTATGTCGTCAAATTTGTTCCTTGCACTTTGAGCATTTATGTAGGAAACCTTCATATTTAATTCTGCGTCATTTCGTTGAAGTTTAAATCATCTTCATCCTGTATTTTGACTACTTTCGAGTTTTCATCCTTTCTTACGAAAATGGATCCTTTGGAGAACCATATGAACTTATAGTTATTCTCCTTCCTGAAGTCCCTCGCCAACTTATAGACATATTGATTTTGTTTAGTCATATCATGATTGATATAGACCTCCTCACTCCCTCCGAGGTCCATTTCTGCTAGAGTTATTTTTTTACTTTTTCTTGCTTGAAGAAAAGTCTGTTTGTCCTGCTGACTTGCAAAACAGGCTTTGATGGGTGCAGTTTGATTTTCAGGTTTACCTATACGTTGGACTTTTATGTTTTCAATTGTAACTTTAAGGATTTGGGTTATGGTTTTCATTACTGCATTCAAGTTTTCGTGTTTGTTACGAGGAATTCCCGTAATTATGACATTGTTTTCAAGCAAGTTTTGCTCATTTTTGTTTCTTTCAAGCTGGATTTGTTTTTTTAGGTCACTTATTTCAATTTTTAGCTCATTATTCACTTTCAGTTGCTGCTCGTATTTATCGAATAGATCACGATGTCTCTCATCCATTTCTTGTAGTTTCATCCAAATGTCATTTAGGGTAATCTCTTCAGCAGTTGATTTTTCCATATTTGGCTTCTTTACGGCATTCTTCGGTGTATTTTGTAACAGTGTAACCTCACTTTTCCGGCATGCATCACATATCCACCTTTCTCCACTGGGGTTTTTGAGTTCTTTTTCAATATGCGATAGTTTTGCATTGGATACAGACACACACCTCGCATGATACCATTTTACACATTTATTACACGATACTGCGTACGTATTTTTGCAACTTTTTCTGCATAACGGACATAAACAGTCGCCTGCCATGACTTAACCTTTTTAGAACGAAATAACGTCGAAAATTCGGCACTTTGGGAATTTACTGCATTTGCTGTAGTAAAACAGAACATTAACTTATATATGATAAATTTAAGAGTGCCGTTAAGTCTCTGTTAGTTGCGAGGGCGTATTATGATGTTAATGAGTATTTCAATGATAGGCTGTAAGTGTATTTTTCTTTGTATTGTAAATATGTATATTTTTATATTGTAGATGTATATAATGATACTGTCTTGTCTTTTTTTGACTCTAATTATTGTTTTGACTACTTTTTTATTTAAATTGTATTTATGAGCTACCTAACTTACTGAGTTATTATCAACTTTACATGTGTAGATACTAAAACAGTGATGTATTATTGTTTTGTCTCTCTTTTTTATACAGCTTTGTCAATAAGATCTAGATCTTCAAACAATAAAGTAATATGCTTTATTGTTAAATAAATAAATAAGTAAATAAATAATAAAATCTCAAAGAATCTCCAATATTTCGAGGCTGGTTCCTGGAGGTTCCTATTTTCTTCCTTCTTGATAATGGTTAGTTTGCTATATTGGTTAAATATGATTACTTCTGATACTTATTCATATGCAATTTTAAAAGAGGCTAGCTGATTATGGGTTAGCCATTAGTAAGCGTATATATATACAAACAAAGGGTAGGCATCACACTTTGGTCAGAAGAAGAGTCATATGGTATGGTGTTAGATCTGCAAAGAAAGTTTGGTTTTGTAATTTGTTTTTGTTGTAGTTTAGGAATCTTATTAACAAAGTTAAGGTTCTGGAATCTGGAAATGGTGAGAAGGTGCCACGCCACTTAGGCCCCAGTATCCAGTGTCCTCCCTAGATCAACCAATCGTCTAGGCCATTGCCCAGCCTACTGTTGTAAAAAAGGCGGCCATGTTGCCTGAGGAGGCTGTTCCGAGAAAAGCCACAGTTGGCCATCATTTGCCCAAAATGGATTCTCTTAGTTCCGAAACAGCGTCGCAATCGCAGAGCAGATGCTCTAGTGATTCGTCCTTCTGTTCACAGCCTCTGCATATAGGTGTCTCACATAGTCTCATTGTGTAGAGATGTTTGCTTAGCTAGCAGTGTCCAGTCATAATCCCCCATGAGTCGTAGGTTCTTCCTTGACATAATCAGGTATGCCTTTGCTGCAGCTCAGGATAGCTTAGTAGCTCCCTGGCCAGTTGACAGTTAGTTGTTTCGTCCCATCTTGCCCTAAAGTCTTCATGGGTGATCTTTTTTATCATATGTATCAACGTGGCGAGAGGTAAGTTTGAAGGACCGGCTCCCATAATGTTTGAACAGGCTACCTTTCTAGCCAATTTATCCGCTAATTTGTTACCTTTGCACTATGCATGTTCTTCAACCTAGCACACAGAAATTCGGTTTTTGCGGGCAGCATGCTCCAGTGAATTGTGGCATTCTAGTACTGACCTAGCTGTAAGTTTATATCTTTTCAGGGCCAGTAGTGCTTGTCTACTGTCCGTGTGGATTTTAATTGTCTTGTCCTCAGTATTCCAGGGAACAATCTTCTTTGAGGCTATGGATATAGTTTAGACTGAACTATGCTTGCATGTCATTCAATTCGCAAGCTTCGGGAGCAAATTCCAATGCCTGCTCCTTTCTGGGTTTTTGAGCCATCCACGAAAATGTTTACCGCATCTTCGATTACAGGCTGATTTGGTTTTATCTGTACATCATATAGTTTGTCGAAAATAAACTTGGAAGTAGAAGCAGTAGCGGCAGTCTTCCGGCTGCCCCTTTCCACAGGTGGAGTCTAGTGTCTTCGCATTCTATGCTGGGTTGCACACCAACGACTCTGAGCCTCAGCAATGTAGTCAAAGTCACCTCCCTTACATAAGTATCTAGGGGCGGTAAGCACAATATTACTTTCATGGGTTTGGTTGGGATTGTTCTCATAGCTCCCGTTATGGTTAGGCAGGGACTTCTTTGTATCTGACTGAGCTTAAGCATTGCCATTTTCTGTTAGCTCTTGGACCACCAAACTACGGCTCCATAAGCAATAATGGCTCTTATGATAGCAGTATAAGTCCACATTATGATCCTGGGTTTCATCCCCCAGGGGTTTCTCACGCTCCTGTGTGTTCATAATAAATGTATGCCTTCTTTAGTCTTTGTTCTAAATGAAGATTCCAGGTTAATTTAGCATCGAAGGTGACCACAAGGTATTTTACCTCAGACACAAAATATAGTTGTGTGTTTAGGAGGGTTGGAGGCGCACCATCTCCGTCTTCTTGGGGTTTACAGTCTCTTATACAGATTCTATTTACCTAAGTGTTGATCCGTCAGACAATGATCTGAATGCAATTGTGTATTGTAGTTGTGTGATGCCATCTGTCTATAAAGGTATGTTGTTTAAATCACCTTTTCACAGGCAAGCCTTTCTGGATGTTTTCATAAGCCTTGCCTTTATTTTGAATCAATAGCTGGGGTTTGACGTTGTTAAAAATGTTTTTTCTTATGATGTTAGTAATATCCTGAACATAAACATTAATTTTCATTGAAACGTTCAGGTCCCTCCATTACATTACAAGAGGTATGGGAGGTATTTTTCATATGCTGTTACAAGGTATGGTAAATTCTCGTTTCTCCATGAGACTGGAAAATATATGTTGTAGATCCATCGTTTTTTTATTAATGACGTAAATGGGTGGTCTGTAATAGGGATGACTTTTGAAAGACATGTCCTCTCTCTGTATTCAAGATTCAAGGTTCGTTTCTGAAGCCTCTGCAAGAGGCACATTGGTTAGAGTTGACCTCATACATCCCAAGCAGATCCTCCAGCTCGCAAAATGAATTGTGTTTAATTTATTTAAGATTGTTTTCGCATTTTTGTTAAAAAGAATAGCACCATTATCTAAGTGGGGTTTCAGCAAAGCACACAAACTAGTTAAGAGAACTCTGAGGTCTGCACTCCACCATACCCTACACACTGCCTTAAGATTATCCGTTTTTTTTTTTGCTTTGCTGCAGACACGTTCATTGTGAGGCATCCAGTTGAGGTGGTCATGCAATATGATGCCTAGGTATTTAGTTTCATTTTTATATGGAATATTGTGATTTTCAATAACTATTATTGGTGGGAGATTAGCATTGTGTTTACCCTTGGTGAACCAAACGGCTTCCCATTTGGGTAAATACTTAATTTGATCATTGTATGTTAACAGGTATGAATTTTGATTAATACTTGGTACATTTGTTGAGTCAAGTAGTAGAGATCTTTGCCTTCACAAAGGATCACCAAATCATCAGCAGATCCAGTCAATACCACCTGGACAAGCTTGTTCAGATCTAATCTATGAATATTAAACAAGGTGTTTAGTGGTGAGGCTTGTGGAAGACCTTACGTTGTTATGACAGGCTTCATAAATGTGCCATCATTATCTCTAAAGTAAAGGGCTCTATTTTGAAATATTTTAAATATAAAATTGGCTAAGTGCATAGGAATTTGAAGTTGGTTGAGCTTATCATATTTGTATAGATTAACGAAATCATAATA
>JAEQML010050507.1:0-47869 GCA_016904865.1 Pissodes strobi | reverse complement strand
AAAAAAAAACAGTTGGCAGGCCTATGGGTAATTTTAGTAAGCTAAGTTATACGGCGAAATACAAAAGGACTGAAACATTACGTGACGACCATGATACAGACGAGTTGCTTTTTGCGGCACAAATGAATTTGAGAGCAGATGGTAAATCAGCTACAGCTAAGCGATTGTCACATTTATCGGATGTTCCCGTAAAACAAAATTATCCTAAAATTGTACATCAGTTGACTAAGGAAAGGGCACTAGCTTTAATTGTAGATGTTAGACCTTCTAAAATTCAATATCAACAACTTCGAAATACCGCTAAAGAAAACAATGCAGATTTATACCCCTCCTACACTAAAGCAGTGGCGGCTCATGGGTCTATAAAGTGGGAGGGCGCAGAGGTAGAAAGGTAGGCCAATGCCTGCTGGAAGTGCCGCCGGAGGCTAAAGCAGGACGCCCACAGAATCGGCACAGACCGGCCCGGCACGACCAGCACTGCCGGCATAAGTTATTAAACGAGATGCCGTTCCGCGCTGTTCCGATTAAATGGGCGCTGCCTCGTTTAATAACGTAGATAGCAACTTATGCCGGCCGTGCTGGCCGGTCTGTGCGGATTCAGTGGGCGCCCTGCTTAATCCGCCAACGGCGGAAAACTTTCGGGGTGCCACGCCCAATTTTCACCCAAAACCCGTTAAAAAACATAGTCGTGACCAATATGTTTATATTTTAGAATAAAAAGAATTTAGGAAAAACGAATAAAAAACATAACATGACGATAATGTTGTATGTAATTGTAATAAGCATATAGTTATTTCGTTTTTAAATATAAATATATATAATATTTTAATAGTTTCCTACTAAATTTTTAATAATTAACAACAAACACGACCAACAGAATTAACAGCATCCTTCCCCGCTTGACCGTCTGATATTAATTATATAGGTAAGTTCGAAAAACGCAAACGTAAATCGAACCGAATATGGAACTACTTGATTGACCCAAAATACCCAAATAAAGTGCATTCTTTATTTTTTACCGCCCATCGGCCAGCATCGACAATTTGTCCAATAGGAAGCCGACAACCTGTCTAAAAATAGCATGTGTAGCATGAATACCGAAAATATTATTAATTTGTTGACCTATTTTTTAGATATTACCACGTTAATGAATTCCTCATATTTTAGAGGTCTGATGAATTCATTTTAACAAAATAATTTGCTGTAACTTTCTATTAAACAAACACTAAACAAAAATAAAATGTTTCAAAGTACTTATTCGGAATTACCTACTTTAGTTTAGCTTCGTCAATCGTCACTATATTATTTCTCTATTCGCAAAATGTCAATCAACACTCTACTAGTCAAAACAAACGCGACAAGTGGTAAAAATCACAGATCAAAGGAAAGCCGTCACGGGGACGCAATAAGAATGTGTACGAATCGGCCATTCCAGGTGGCAGTGAAATCAGCCGTTGTCATAGCAACCTCGTAAACAAAATATAATACAACGTGCTTTATGGCAATCTGTGACGTAAAATCAGGACGCGTGAACCTGGGCCAATGTTAGTAAATTGCTCTAGTACTTTAGTAGATAATTATATAATGGTAAATAATAATGCTAAATATGCTGAAAAATGTACAAATAATTATTGATATTATTATTGGCATAATAGGAATAGGTGTCTAATATTTTATGATTTTTTTATGGAATTTTTGGGGGGCACGTGCTCCTGTGCCCCACGGCAGGGGCCGCCACTGACGTCTACACCAACTTATACACTAATAACGAACTATTATAATAATAAACTAGATGTCCAAAAGTAAATTAGTTATTTTCAACAAAAACGATAACATAAACTAATTCAATAATTGAACGAAACAAAACGCCGAAACTCGAAACCCAAAACGGCAAACACAGAAAAATAAATTATTTTCAAGTGCAAGCAACAAGCAAGGTCAGAGAAATTTGATAATATTAATATTATTGATTACCGAACTGTAAAAGCTTTATCAGCTGATTTCGTTCTATCGCTTCTCGGTGTTTGTGCGCATGAGTAAAACTGTCCTATTTTCAGTTCTGTCCGACGCGACGCAGAACCCGGTTTTCTTCCCCATGATTGGTACGATTTTTTGACGCACACAGACGGCTTGTGCTTATCCATATAATGGAGGTCGGTGGACCTATCCCTGAGTAGCTAAGCCGAGCTATTGTGCCTATGGTTGTATCTTTGTATAAAGTGACATCTGGAGATGGTAATAACGCATAAAACTTATCCATTGAATCAGTCTATAGGGCTGTCAGTTCTATTCAACAGTCAAATTCATTCAGTCTTATTTATCTAGATTCATTCAACTTCTGTCTAACATAAAAGTATATTCACTTTGTTGACCTTACAATTTGCAGTTTCATAGTAAACAAGCTTGACACACGATATAGGAGGATATTAAATATATGTCTAAACGGTCCCCGAACGTTCACCATGTGCTTCTAGAAAACAAAATGGCCGATACCCGACACGTCTACACTCGACCGAAGACAACTCGAAGTGAATTTTGAGGTTAGATATGGAATATATTCGTGGAAACCTTTGAATATAAAAATAAAGGAAGGAGCATAAGCTCAAATAATGGTGAGGAGAATGGTTGTTGCATATGGACAACTTTGTGTTGTGTTTGTTACCATAACCTTTAAATTTCAATTGAAATAAAACTCCTGTTTTCTTTATATATTCGAGCAAATACAGAATCAAAAAGACCAAAGATACTTACCTGTGAAAAGTTACACCTGATTTTTTATTTTTTGGCGTCACGAAACAGCCACAACTAACCATTTTTGTTATTAGTGTTGTTTTGATAAATACACAGCGCTATTTTCACTGTTTTAGTCTATTTTTGCAAATATTGAACTATAAAACTGTAAAATTTTCTAATATTACTTTGTAAAAACACCTTAAATAAGCTTAAAATTGATAGAAAACATTTGCGTATCCGAATCTGACAGCGTAGAATCGAAACAGTGAGTCATACTTGGTTGTTCAACATGGCCGATTCTGCCGCCCGTGTTTGGCATCGGCAAAAATCGTAACACCCATATATTTAATACTCCTATATCGTGTGTCAAGCTTGTTTACTATGGAACTGCAGTTCGCCGAGGATGCACTTGTTGCACTTGCTTGATGTGTACTTTGATTAATTTGCGCATGAGCTAGCGCGGAATAATAGTTGGACGACTGTAAACGAGAAACGAGCTGACAATCCGGCACCCTATACGTCCACGCACACGTGGAGGCGATCGATAATCGAAGAGGCACCGCTTATTGGTTGAAATCCTTGAGGTGCACTCAACGCTCAAAGTACACATCGATCATTCTATCTCGTTTTGATTTCGGACAACTTTTGGCTCGACACACGATATAGGAGTATTAAATATATGGTAACACGTTCCTTTTTTTATATTCAAAGGTCGAAACATGCAAGCTGCTGTATATCCCTTTGACAAGTTGTCAATGGTATATCCACTATAATAATTCGCCTCTAGCGAGCCTCGGTTACAAACCATAATGACAGCTGGGTGGGCGGGGCTAGAATTGTTTACTATTTGGAGGGTTTGTTTTGTTTGAATGTCTCGACGTTCCAGCGAGTTACCTGTAATGGCATAGTGGTGCAGTGGTTCGATGCTGCGTTTCCGACAGGACATTGAGGGTTCGATTCCCGCCAGTGGCGAGGTTTTTTTTTATAGTTTTGTTTGTAAAAAGTTTTTTTTTATTAATTTTGGGTACGCTTTGGGTTAGCTTTGGTTAGTTTCTATTTCTTGAGGCCCCGTAGCGAGCGGAGGGCCATGCGTGAGTGAAATACTAGATGTTCCAAAATGGTAAACAAAACTATCTAATAGTAAACAAACCATGTCCTGCCCATTATGGTTTATAACCGCTGCTCGCTAGGGGCGAGTCTATAATACGGCTTTTAACCCAAGTTTTTTATCATTAAATTAATATTTCACTTCACGAATGACCCTCCGCTCGCTTCGCCCGCTACGGGGGCTCAATGAACAGGAACTAACCAAAACTAACTCAAAGCATACCCAAAATCAGGAAAGAAGAAAGTAAAAATGCAGTACGATCCAGTCTTACATCTTTTTCTACATCGATTCATAAAAACAATTATTTACAAATAGTATTTGTGCTTAAATCCAATCGGGGAGCAGCATTGATTTGTATAGGAGTGGATAAGCAATAAATAGACCAAACATGGCAAACTTACGACCGCGAAATGTAAACAAAACGATTCCTATTTTGCCTTGCGCATTAGAGAATTAGTGGGCTAGTGTTGCAGTGTGAAGGTCATTAGGCAGGCCTGGACTCCAAATTTTGAACTCGTACTCTTGTGGTTATGAACGAAAGTAATTATTATTTCACCAAATATTCGGTAGAGTAGTCTTGCCGATTATGAAATGGGCCAGTTAGCATAGTGAAACAAACAATAAGGTATAAATAAGTACCTATTACTTATAAAAAATATACTTACTTGAAATAGGAAATCCCGGGTATTTTGCCTCTACTGCTACAAAACACAACCATACACTTTCGGGATTCTATTTTGGTAGCATCGCCCATTGTTTATGTGCGTATTGTTCAATTAAAACGAAAATCAGAATAGGGTACGCACAAAGCACAAACGTGAACCACTAAACTAAAACTAATTAAGCAACTACAAACACTAGGTCCAAAGAAAGTCAATAAAAAGTATAGTAATCGAAATATCAACACAAAACGCCGCGCCGTCAAAATGAAAACACGTCAAAGACAAAAGCCAAGTTCGGTCCTGATCGACGCCTGCTGAGACAAGTGTTTTAGTGCGCATGACGAAACGGGATCTTCTTTGTTTACGTTTTTCGATTTTGCGTCGATTTTGTCATGCGCAGAAACCCGTTTTTTCGCCCATGGGTTGCCACTTTTGAATAGTGCAACAGACGGCTATTGATTATCCACTCCTATACAAATCAATGGGGAACATCACATATTCAATCTAGAATATAATACGCATGAGCAACATTACGTGTTCGACGTTCCAAAGTTGAACGCTCCTGCTAGATTCTAATGAATAACACGAATGTTTGCAGGATTCTCGTTCTAGCCGTACTAGCGACGAGACCTGTTTTTGATCACAGGCCAAAAGAATCAAGCGACTTTACCTAAATCGTGTATCGGAGACGGTTTTAGACAGATTGTGTGATTACGCATTTTACTCAAACGGTGTACATTGTACATCGATTCAAGTATCGGGGACGGAGCCCCGACTAACAGCCGGGAAATGGAAGAATCTGACGGAGATAGTAATATCTCCTTCAAGTCCGTAGACTTCCGGGAAGGCCAATACTCGGAAGCCTTTTTAGCGCAAGTGAAGAAAGCAAGGCAATGCCTTCAATCAAACAAAGAAAAGTGCAAAGATTGCGCAGATAGAGTCCCGTCACTTACGTCGGTTAGTAAGCCGGGAAATGTTGTAAATAAATCCCTAAAGGAAGCCCTGGCTCACTTGAAGGACAAACACGGGATTTTCTTCCCCAGAAGCAAGCCCGAAGTCAAGGCCAGAATAGACACTGGTAGGGAAAACAAACCTAAAAGGAAAAGGCTAAGTAAAGATTCGCCACCAGAAATAATTGATATTATGGACACAGAAGAAGGTGTTGTTGTGACAACGCACAAAAAAACGGAGCAAAAAGTACTACAAGATAAGACGCAAAAACAGGCAGAATGCGTAGAGAGTTTTCGCAGTGAGTACACTAAAGCACCTGACGGTACTCTTGTGCTCCTGATACATAACGGAAATGAGGGGCAGTTTAAAGTGCCATACAGGACACTGCAATTTAAGAGTAACGTAAGAAAAGTTAATTTAGACATGGGAGGCCCCCCTCCCATTCCCCTAAAGAATAATTTTGAGATACTGAGCGACCTGGATGATGACGTATTAAGTGATGCGTCTAGCAGTGTACATAGCACTAAACAAACAATAAGGAAAGCAGTGCAACCGAGAAGCAAGCCGCAGTCGAAACCGAAAGCACCGCCAACGGTTAAGCCGCCCCCACCACCGCCCCCGATTGTCCTCCAGGGAAGAGTCAATAACCACAAAACTTTGACAGAAGATTTTAAAAATCTGAGGATTGCTAAATACAGTGTCAAGTACACAAGAAATACAACAATTATATACACCGAGAGCCAGAGAGGCTGGCAGACGCTAATGAAAGCATTCGATGATAACGAATGTGAATACCACACTTACGCAGATCGCCAATCGAAGACAAGAGCGTACGTTCTACGAGGCTTAGATGGGGACATCCCACTAGACGAAATTAAACACGAACTGTCAGATACGTACAATATTGATGCCAAAACAATCTAATGAAAAAGACCCGGGATCCGCTGTACCTGGTTGTAGTCGATGTAAGCACGACACTTAAGCGGCTGCAACAGGTAGTCAAAACTGTGTTAAATATTAGAGTCTCCTGGGAGCACAGGAAGAATGAAAAGATTATAATGCAGTGCAAAAGATGCCAGACGCATGGGCATTCTGCAACGCACTGCAAAAAAGCAGTGAAATGCAGCCGTTGCGCAGGGCCGCACGAAATAACTGCCTGCAATCCTGAAGAGCCATCAAGATGTGCCAACTGCGGTGGTGAACACAGGGCAATCAGCCAAGATTGCCCTGTGTACATATACAAATTAAATCAAATCAAAAGCACTCAAACAAAGCAACCGAAGAAGCAATTCAAACCAGCTCCCTTGCCTGCCACGCCGGCCTGGCAGAGGCAAGTTGGCGAAGATGGAGGCCGGGGTATAAAACGAAATGAAGCTGATCAAAGCAGACAGTCCCAGCCACCCCCAGATGGAAGAAGAAACCTCGACAGAGATTTTCCTGCACTCGGCGAAGTAAAGTCAGCCACACAGCCTGGAAATGCGCAAATTCAGCATAAAAACGTAAGTGGCCAATCAAGTAGTAACGCAAACAACATAGCTTTCAGTGTCTCGCAAATTTCTAATGTCATTAACGAACTTAACTCTCTTATTAACTTAGAGGAGCTATTCTCTGCGCTAGATGAATATGTCTCCATGCTGAGGGCATGTAATGGAGATAAACAGCTCTTAATGCAAGCTTCTATAAAATTTTTTACAACTGAATTCAAAAAATACAACATATAATTGTATTAATAATGCTTCATATAAATAAAATCTATAAATGTTCACTATTATTACTTGGAATTGTAACGGAATTAGGCATAAGCTTGGCGAATTCCGCAATTTTTTGTATAAATCCCGTCCCCAGATTGTTTTCTTAAACGAAACGCTGCTTGACCATGATTTTAGTCTTAAAATCCGTGGCTACTATGTCGAACGATCGGATCGTGGGCCGGGCGATCGGAAAAGAGGTGTGGCCTGCCTAATACATAAGACCGTCGTTTATAAGCGGCGCATAGATTTAAACACAGCCATTGAATATGTGGCGCTCGAGCTTGACGGCGGCTTATGTATTGGGGGGGGATACGCTCCACCGCGTCAACGTCTGACTGAACAAGACTTTCTAGCATTTCTAACACCTGGTCGTAAATCATTATTAATTGGCGACTTTAATGTACACCACACGCACTTTGGAGACGCTAGAACTGAACAGCGTGGCAGAATATTGAATGCCATTATCGAAAACAATCTGGACATCCGTTACAATCGCCCGAACGCTCCCACACATTATCCCGCTGGAAACTTCAGGCCCTCCTACCTGGACATAGCGATCTCCCGAGGGATGGCTAGATTAGGCGCGCTTAAAGTAATAAGCGACCTTAATTCGGACCATCTTCCAGTCGGTATAAGTCTGCCGGCATTAAGGTTCGGCAGGCGGCCGGAAGCCGTCGTGACTTCGGTCGCGTACACCAATACTGACTGGAGGATGTACCGGGAAAGGTTGAATGAAGCCACGGTCATCCCTCGACAGATCGAAACTGTCCAGGAGCTGGCGAATGAAGTTAACACATTAACTACCAATATCCAGCGCGTCAGAGACGCTATATGCCCGGTAATCAGGAAGAGGCCACATGTGGAAACTCTTCCTGATAATGTCCTTAATCTTATCAACTTCCGGAATCGGTTACGACGTAGGTGGCAAAGGACTAGGAACCCGGACGAAAGGCGTCGAGTCAACGCTATTACGGATCAGATTAAGCTTCATATACGTGAATTTAGAAGTAAAAAGTGGATGAACTTCGTGAACGAACTAGGCACGGAGGATGGGTCCCTATGGAAGCTCGCAAGGCGAGTTCGCAGTGCCCCCCCTCAATTCCCGGTGCTTAAACACCGTGGTCGTGACATCCTGGACGACCAGGGGAAGGCGGAGGCATTTGCGGACTCTCTTGAAGAGATCCATAGGCAGGTACCTGATTCCCTGCCATTGCACAGGGAAATCACGGAGCGAGTCCACTTATTCGGCGACCGGACTTACCCGATTCCGCCGACGGTGATGCAGAAGCTGAGAGTAACTCCTAGTGAGTTGTCCAAAGTCCTGAGCCGCTTACCGAAGAACAAGGCTCCGGGAATTGATAACATTCCCTACCTACTCCTCAAAAACCTCCCGAAAAAGACCGTTATACAATTAATGCATATCGTGAATGCCATAATTCGCTTGCAGTACTTTCCTTCCCCCTGGAAAGTTGCGAGGATTGTGCTGTTCCCGAAACCGGGAAAGGATCCGACATTAACCTCATCATATAGGCCGATATCCCTATTGAGTACCCTGGGAAAGTAACCGAGAAGCTCTTGATATCGAGACTTAGCGGGGCTGCCGAGAAGCTTGATATTCTCCCGAGGGAGCAGTTCGGCTTTCGCAGCGGGCACAGCACGTGCATGCTGGCTGCGAAAGTCGTTCAAGCAATTTACGATAGCTTCAACAAAAGGCATTGCACTGCCCTGCTGTTGCTCGATATTGAGAGGGCGTTCGACAGGGTGTGGCACGCCGGCCTGCTACATAAACTCTATGTAGAGATTGAGTATCCACTTCATTTAGCAGCGCTGGTCGGGTCATACCTTGCCGGACGCTTCTTCTCGGTGAAAGTGGGTAATGCCACTTCGACCATGAGGCCAATCCAGTGCGGTGTCCCGCAGGGAACAGTGCTCTCTCCGCAACTTTTAAATTATTACATATCCGATTTTCCGTCTCACCCGAACGCGTCAGCAGCGTTCTATGCTGACGATACCATCCTATACTCTGACGCCCCTCATGCGCAGTCTGCCGTTGACAACTTGAGTCGGTACGGATTACTACGAAAAATGGAAAATTAGATTAAATGCAGGTAAAACAGAGCTTGGCATTTTCTCTAGAAAGATATCTCCTCAAATTGTACAGCCTCCAAGAATACATGATACCGAAATCGCGGCCAAAGACTCTGTTAAATATCTGGGAATTGTGCTCGACAGGGGGCTTAGGTTCAGGAAGCACATTAGCTACATTAAAAGTAAAAATGCAATCATTCACAAACAACTGGGAACACTGATAAGACGCGGATCGGTCCTTAGCCCTGGAAATAAATTAGTATTGTATAAAGCGATCACCAGGCCAACCCTCTTATACGGAGCCCCTGTATGGTGCTCCGTAGCAGAGGGACACCTGAAAGCAGTGCAAGTTCTGCAGAACAAGCACCTGAGGGCTGTCTTTTCGGCAGGCATGTACATTAGAATTCGGGACCTGCATGACTGGGCGGGCATCGAGTATGTCAGGGAACATATCGACCGTCTAGCGTGCAGGTTCTATGATCTGGGAATACATGGCTCGCCGGAAACGGCACGATTGGCCGATTTGCGTTTTAGTCAGGAACGTCGTCCTTCCCACGGGCCTATTCATAGAAAGACTACTCTATATTTTCTAGAGCCTAGGCCTCCTTAAAAGCAGCACAAACCATAAACCATTTCCACATTAGAAATATCATTGTAAATATGTAAATATTAGAATAACTAGAAAGACTATATCCTGTAAATAACTAGAAACAGTCTTTTTAAACATATAAAATGTCCTGAGGGATAAACAATTCCCCCCCTCTCCTCTGGGCGCAAAACACCCTCATACATAAACCAGATATCAGGAGCACAGAAGTGCGCCTGAGATAATGGCGAAACCGAGGTAGTTTGGGTTAGTGTGGCTGACTCCTCCCACAAAGTACAGGTGGGAGGAGCCAGCTAGATATACTCGAGGTACGAAGACCGCACCGTACACAAAACAGGCAACCGGCTCAAGTTGTAGTCATTCAACGCACGCAATGGCTCCTGCATTCCTTGTACCCTGCAAGCGAATTATGGACCACGATGCCCTTATGCCCGGACATAATTCCTCCTGCACCGGGGATTTGCTTCATAAGCAACTCCCATTATTTGTATATATTGTACATATTGTACATTATGTAAATAGGTGTGAATGATAGAGAGTGAATGAGCGTGTGTACTTCATAACGAGAAGTGGAGTTTTTAATTTAACTTTTCTCCACAATTAACAATCAGCAAACACTGAAAATCTGTATACCTTCTACAAGCATTGCGCGATACACTGGTATGATTGGTCACAAAAAGTAGGTTTAAGGGCCTTACAACAGCCCCCCTCGGTTAGAGGGATGTTTTATGCGTAAGTCTGTGCGGCTTGGCGATGCTTCACTGAGGGATCGGAGCGAAACGTATAAGATTATGCATAGAAATCATTTACTACCTACTAAGTAGGACATATTATGTAGTAATGAAATATAATAAAGATTTGGTTGATGATGATCACAAAATATCCGGGGGGGATATTTTGTGATGATGATGATGACGAATGTTTGCAGTGTTGCCAAACTGAAATATATATAATAATCTATGTAACACCATAATTGTTAACAAATACAAAGATCACAAGAAAACTAACCAAAATACAAAAAATCTCGGTAAATGTTTGCTAACTAACCTAAACTAACGCAAGTGATGCGTAGTGGCTTAAACGAGACGAAACTAACCAAAGCTAACCTAAACTAACCCAAACTAACTAAAGTAAACCCAAGCTAACCGAAATTGATTCGCCTAGGCTTGCGTGAAGAAAGGCTTGCGCGAAGGGCGTAGTTGCTTAAACGAGACGTAACTAACCCAAACTAACCAAAGCTAACCCAAACTAACCAAAGCTAACCTAAACTAACTCAAGCTAACCGAAATTGTTTCGCCTAGGCTTAGGCTTGCGTGAAAAAAGGCTTAAACGAGATGAAACTAACCCAAACTAACCTAAACTAACCAAAGCTAACCCAAACTAACAAAAAATGAAAATTACTTATTTCCGCAAGAAGTTTTTTTGGGGTATTATGTTTAGAAAAATATTAAGAATGTAAAACAGAAACATGTTTTCATGTAACTGATTTCAGTTATTCTGGAGTCGAAAAAATGAAAATGATGCAATTTCGCAGAATTTTTTTTATGATTTCGTATTTGGGGAGGTTGCTCTATACTAAATAAACAAATATTTCTTACATAACTGCCCTCCGCTCGCTGCGAGGCGCAACCAACAAAAACTAACCCAAACTAACTTTGGGCTTGATTATAAATTAATAATTTGTTTTTGATTGACATTTTACTATTTCTGTTAATTACAGGATAAAAGGCTTGCTTTGCTGCAATGCCTATTTATGGGTTTTATGGGTTAGTAGGTGTTAGTATTATTTTTGGTGTTTTATTTTTGTGTTTTTGTGGCACGCTTACAGTGGCAATGGTCATGGTCAATGCTCCTTATCTTAGACAAGGAAAGAAGAGGACAGATAACATGGGAAAAAGCCTGTTACCAGCTGCCACATAAATTACTGGGTAACGTCAATAAATTAATTGAAATTATAAGTAATAAATAATAATTAATAAGTTAAAGTAATTTTCAGTCGGAAAATCATATAGCCATTTTATAGGCAGAATATGAAAAATATATTACCTACGCCTGTATTGAATGACTCTCCTTGAAGAAGATTTATGGCTTTATTGATTATTTGATGACTGAAAATAGACAAGATCGGGTATCAAATTACTCTCGATAATTAAATAAACATCCCTACCATGATATACTCAGAGGTAACACAATGTGTACATGATGCATTATTATTAAATCAAGAAATATGCAAATGAACTACAAAGGTCAGCAGAGAATAATTACCTGTGAAATGAAATTCCAGGCTCCTTCTTCTCACTTCGACTCTTGCAACCATATGCCGAACAATTTACCATTATGAATCTTAGTTTTTATCTCTCTTTGTTCAAAATAACTGCAAAATAGCATCGCCACAACAATAGATGTGTTTGCCACATAAATAATGGCCGCCGCTCTGAAAAGGCTTCAATTTCAGTACATTGGCTTAATGTCATGCGCGGTATCCTTACTCACCTAATCTAAGTTCCTTATGAATACAAGAGTCTAGGGCTCCTACTAAATTTTTGATGCGAATCCGGGCATGCGCAATGGCGAAACAAGAATAATAGGTATTATTATGGCTTTGCATGACCCTCCGCTCGCTACGGGGGTGCAATCAACGAGAACCAGCCAAAACTAACCCAAAATTAGGAAAAAAAGGTATATTGATAAAAAACAAACATAACCTTAATAAAAGGTAAACAAACATCTGTCGCGACCGACGGGAATCGAAACCGCAGCGCAGAAATGAGGAAATGACAAGCAAAATCTCTACCTACTACACCACCGAGGGGTTGAAGGAATTTCCAAATAACGCATGCACGCGCGGTTTCCCATCGGAAATTTAGCAGCAGCCCTAGACGCTTGTCTTGTGAATACCCGAAAAATATTTTTACGTCGTTCGTCGTTGTGTGATCTACATATTACTTAAACAATAATATTACATTGTAGTTTTTATTACCATATTTTCACTCACTTTCAGACTATTATTTTAATTAAATTGCCCACATTAGTTTTTAAATAAATAAATATGTTTAGCATCTGATTCTGTTGTCTGTTGTCATCAATGTTGCCAGTTGCCATGTTCACAAACTTAAAATAACCAGAAACGTTCTTTAAAAGTTGCCAGATCTTGAAAAAAACAAAATGTTTCAAACATGTTTTAATACAGGCTAACAACTAAAATAAAGTTTTTAAGTGAAACTTCTTAACGCGCGCCGGGAGTAAAATTTGAAGGTCGCGATACACGGCGGGCGATACACGATGAGCGACACGACCTGGCGGACCGAAAAATATGAAAATATTGTTATTATTGATATCTTTGTTAGTTTACAAGCAAAAAATATGGAATTTGCTCTATTACCTTGTCAAGACATAAGGGAAACTTTTATGAAGAATATTTTTTTTCATTTAGGCCTCCCCTTTTTGTTAATTGAGTGGTATATTTAAAAAAACTACTTTTAAACCAAATCCGTTGCGATATGTATAAGATTTTATTACGATATCTTTGTTAGTTTGCAAGCAGAAAATTTGGGTTTTGCTCTATTACCTTGCCAAGACATAAGCAAAACTTTTATGAAGAATATTTGTTTTCATTTAAGCCTTCCCTTTTTGTTAATTGAGTGATATATTTAAGAAAACTACTTTTTAACCAAATCCGGTAAGATATGTATAAGGCTAGGGCGTTTAATTATTGTGATATCTTTGTTAGTTTACAAGATAAAAATATGGGGTTTGCTCTATGACTTTGTCAAGACATAAGCGTAACTTTCGTGAAGAATAGTTTTTTTTTTCATTTAGGCCTTCTCTTTTTGTTAATTGAGTGGTATATTAAAACAAAACTACTTTTTATCCAAATCCGAGGATAGGGCGTTTGAGTTTAAGAAGTTTCACTTCTGATATGCGCACATAGTGCACACGCTTTTTTTATATAGACAAAAATATACTTTAACGAAGTTCTTGTGATTGATAAAAAAAATTATGTAATATATATCAGAATTTATTTGTCTGTCATGATATTACTTTTAATGTGATTTCTGTTATATCATAAACAAAATTTTAAATAAGTACATTACATACCTTTTAGATGATCAGAAGTAGCAGAAGAAAACGTAAAAAATGACAAACGCCAAATAAAACAGCGAAAGGAGACCGCAAAGACTGAAAATAAGCTAAAACAAGTCTACAATACTTTACAAGTCAGGCGATCGCATCACATATTATTAACTTGTGTCTAGAGTGTACCAATTCTACTTTGGCTTTCGGGCTTCCACATGCGTATTTGGCAGCAGCCCAGTGTTGTCGTTCTAATATTTCACTTCACGCATTGCCCTCCGTTCGCTTCGCTCGCTACGGGGATGCAACCATCCAAAACTAACCAAAATTATCTCACGGCAAGCTTAAGAAAAGAAACTTTTTACAAACATAAACATAACCTTAAAAAATAAAAAATCATGTCTTGCCACTGGAATCGAACCCAGGGCGTCGTATTACAAACGCAGCATCTAACCACTAGACCTTTAGACCTGTTGGAAGCAACTGACTGGTAATTCTAATACATTCGACGCTATTCGTACTTTGCGCATGCGAAAGCCCGAAAGCCGAAGTAGAATTGGCACACTCAAGACACAAGTATATTATTATATCTGCATCTTGCACGGGTAATCCCCGGTTCAAGCAGTGGAGTTTTAAAAAGGTATAACGTTACAGTCGCATACCTATATAACTAAAATTATGATGACAGAATTTTTATTGCTGAAGACTGAAGAATTAAAAAGCATAATATATTTGTGTTTTAAATATAAATTTATAAATAAGTCAGTGTTGTCCGGGTCAGAAAATTCACCAGAAATAAGGGGTTTTAAGAAAGTTTTCACCATTTCACCAAATGGATCATAAAATCACCAGACCTGGCAACATTGGTTGTCAATTTTGTCATTAAAAAAAAACCTTAGAAAAGAATATTAAGAATATTAAGATACTAGTTTTTAAAGACCATATTTTATCGCACGAGCACGAAATTAGGAAACGACCCGCTTGCGGGGAGTTTCCTAACGTGCGAGTGCGCTAAATTTCCTTTAAAACGTGTATTTTATACTATTTTTTCTATTTTGCACGTTTTTTTTAATGAAAAACATTAATTTATTCATGTCGGGAAGTCGGGATCAAAAGTTGGACGGCCATCTTGTCACTTTTGACGTCTGTATTGTTAGGAATGGAATCTACTCGCGGATGCTGTGACAGTATCGCTACATTCCATGCCATATTTCACTTTTCGAATGGCCTTCCGCTCGCTACGGGGGCTCAAGAAAAGCAAACTAACCAGGTGCTAACCCAATCTAACTCAAGACATACCCAAAAACAAGAAAAAACAGTTTAGAAATATAACCTTAAAAAAAAATTAAAACACCGACGGGGTTTGAACTCGAGTCGCCGAAGTGAAGGCTAATCATGCAAACCCCTAGACCACCAGGGCACATACAAACGATTGGTTACATCACGAAGAAATGACGAACAGGTGCGCGCGCACGCATGGAATGTAGCGATACTGTCACAGCATCCGCGAGTGTAAAATCTCATTCAAAACGGTGTCGAAATTTTTGCTAGTGAGCCTTGACATTGAACAATTTTGTTAATATCATAGCAACCTGTCAACAAAAGAAGTGTCGAAAAGAGTTTCTTTTCGGCACTACTTTGCATATCGAAAAGACTTCTTTATGATACCAAAATAGAAAAAAAGATCTTTCTTCTAGCTTCTAACCTAGTAATCGTTATGATTATATGATTGCTTAAGAGCTCTTTCATACGATCTGTTTTTTCAACGGGCCGGCGGCCGGAGAACCGACGGACCGGTAAAGTTGACGGATAATTGTTATGCAACCGTTCACGGTTCACATTTACCAACGTCCTTTCATTGGTGTAGTGTGGAAGGTTTGATCCGGTCACTTGCCGGTCCGTCAGTTCTCCGGCCCGTTGAAAAAACGGATCGTATGAAAGAGCTCTTAATAGTAGGTTTGTTCTAGCAGCGATTTCAAACAAATGCCAAGCCGTCTGGAGTTTGCGCATTGCAATATAAGTGACATTTAAATCGCTATGCGCAAACTCTGGATGGCTTGACTTTGGTTTTAAATCTCTGCTATCTGCTAGCTGCTAGAACAAACCTAATATAAATATGCGTTTCAATTTTCTACCATTACCAAAACAAATTCTTAATTATTTACTTCATAATATAGTGTACGGTAATTACCAATGATTTTTATTAAATCATTGGTAATTCTTATAAAGGCAATGGTAATTACAAAGCAAATACGGTAATTTTTTGTCTCAAGTATGGTATTTTAATTTTTGGTTTGGCATCTGGCAACACTGCTTCTTCCATTTGACGTTTGTCATGTGTTCCCATAGAAATAGGACTCCTATTTCTATGTGTGTTCCATTTCAATTTATGTGTTATGTTTTCATTGTTTTCCCCCTTAATATTTATCTATGATTATATTTATTATATTATCTTATCAAATTTATCTATGAAAAGAATGTTAAATGTAGCTTTACTGGTTTAGTTACATTCAACTTTCAATTCTTATATTATATTCTTAATTACCAGCCAGAAAAACCGAAGGAAGAGCGTTCAGTTCAGTGTTTTTCAAGAGGAAGAAAATGATAACTTGCTTCATTGCTTGGCCAATAACTTGGTAAATTTTTATGGATTTTCCCCAGTAGAAGCAAACAGTTCCAGTATTAGTCTAGCAATTTGGCAAATTAAGCCAGTACCATGGAAAGGTTTACACATACAATTAAAGAAGAGAATTATTCTGAGTTTGATCAACTCAATGCAGCTTGGATTAAAGAAGAACATGAACAGTATCTTATTGAGTAAGTATTTAATTGTTTTCCAGCAAGGCTAAATTATTTGATAATTCTTGAATAGTAAACAAACACTGCAATACAAACACCGCCCACAAGTCAATCGCCATTTGTGGCTAAGTAGGTAGAATAATTTATGGAAACAACCAAGAAGATCCCTTCCGAAATATTATCCTTCATATTCAGCCTAAATTTGGTACCTAAGTAATTACTTGCTCTTCCTCATAAGAAAATGTTCTTATGTTCACGTTACACCTGGGAAAGTAGTACTGGAACTTTGAGGTGCTAGGTCAATTTAGGCTCAAAACTCAAACATTGGAGGCAATTTTCGTCTCAAATGTGGCGAATCCTCTGATTTTTTTTGGGTTAAACTAGTTAGGACATCCCCTTTCTAGTGAAAAAAAGAAAATTTGCAAAATTGACGTGACCTATGTGTCGCCAGACCCCTTTGTTTTTTCACTAGAGAGTAGTTAAGCCAAAAGAAGCCACCAAAGTTCGAGTTTTGACACAAATTTCCAGCACCACTTCACAAAGGCACTAGGCAATACACACCTGGAAATCAATAAACATTTTTTTTTATATTCTGTCAATAACCTTATTATAATTTTTAACTTAATTCTTAAAACAAAAGTTTTTCCGGACCTTTGGAAAACTTCCAAGATTTGTCCTGTTTTAAAAAAGGGTGATCCAGGATTGGTAAATAACTACAGACCAATTTCAATTCTCTGCAATTTTTCAAAGCTTTTCGAAATAATTTTATACACACTGATTTATGAACATCTGTTTATATAAAATTAAAAAGTTTACATGCATTTAAATATATTCTTCCAGAGAGAATTAAATTGATGCTGATCGAGTCCTTAATATATCCTCTCTTGGACTATTGTGATGTTGTTTATTATAGATTTTTAACTGCTGAATTTCAGCGAAAAATTCAAATGGCTCAGAACTCGTGTATTAGATATGTGTATTGTGTGGGTAAGTTTGACCATATTACCCCTACATATGTTCATGGCGGGCATTTAAGGTTCGAACAGCGGGTTATGCTTCATTTTGCATTGTTTATGTATAGTATTTTTAAAAAGAGACGCCCAGTTTATCTTTGGCAGCTTATAACTGCTAGACAGGATGTACATAACCGGAATCTTAGAGGTGTTGTTAGGTATGATGTTCCTCCTCACTCAACTGCCAAGTTTAGAGACTGTTTTGCATTCCTGGCTGTAGATTTTTTGAATTCGGATGCTTACAATATGATTTTGAATAGTTCTAGAGAGACATTTAAAAGAAGCTATAAGAGACATTTAATGCAAACTATGGTGTAAGTTTTATGTACAGGCAACATGGAAGAACGCTTATGCGAATGTTTGCCTTTTGTGTAATAATATTGTTTATAATTGTTGCACAATAAATATTTTTCTTTCTTTCTTTAACATGTCAGAGCTGTGATTTCGGAGGATCAGCACGGCTTTGTTAGTGGTAAATCTTGTACTTCTAATCTCGCTTGTCTGACAGAGTATGTTTGCAGATCTATTGATGACTTGAGTCAGGTTGATGTTATCTACACTGATTTCCAGAAAGCTTTCAATCGTATTGATCATCATGTTCTAAACAAGCTTAATAACTTTGGATTTTCTGATAAACGGATAGGTGTTTTCAGTTCCTACCTTCATCGGCGTATTCAGTATGTTGAGTATGAGGATTTTAAGTCATCCACTTTTATCCCGACTTCAGGCGTGCCCCAGGGTTCAAACTTGGGACCCCTTCTGTTTTTACTGTTTATTAATGACCTTTTGGATTCTATACAATGTCGTAAACTTGCTTACGCGGATGATTTGAAACTTTTTCATAGTGTTAATAATGCTTCAAAATAACCTAAATATATTAAATGATTGGTGCGTTCATAACAAACTTAATCTTAACATAACCAAATGTAATGTTATCAGCTTCCACAGACTAAGATCTCCCATCGTATACGATTATATTGTTAACCAAACTTACTTAAGTGGACTGGAGCGCGTAACTGATTTGGGTGTTGTGTTCGACCAAAAGCTTTCTTTCGTGCCACATATTGAATTTGTTATCGCCTCTTCATTAAAAATGTACGGTTTTATAATTTATTTATTTATTTATTTATTTATTAAACAATCATGCACACAAATTTACAAATTTTTACAATCGTCACAATAATTATTTTTTTTATTTATTTATTTATTTCAAAATCTTATTACAAAAAAGATAAATACTTAAATATATACAGATTGTTTAACATTTAAAAGTTTATAAAGGCACCTAAGTGTTGCAACACTTGTATATGCCATAAAAGTCAGTTAATTTATGTAACAAAATATTTCTAAGAACTAAACTAGCTCAAATTAATTCATGAATTTTATTATTATCTTTATTAATTAATTTAAAATTATAACTAATCAATTATGGTGGATAACATCCAGACAACAATTCAAATGTCAGCTTAAACTAGGTTAAAATATATTACATTTTCAATTTTTAAGCAGTTAAACATAATGTCACACCTCCAAATCAAAGCAAATCAAAATCACTCCCAACATCCCTGACCAAAAACTCCCTATAATGATAAAATACTTGGCCCAACAGATACTTCTTAACTACAGACTTAAATCTTTGGGTTGTTAGTTCCCTTACAGAGGCAAGCAGCCTATTATAAAAGACAGGAGCAAAATAGAGTGTTGCATTCCTTGATGTTGTTAGTCTTAGAAAATCAATCCTGACATTGTTGCGGTGCCTAGTATCATGTTGGTGTGTATCACCTAGAGCCTCAAAGTTATGCAGATTATGATGCATGTACAGTAGGCATTCATAAATATATTGTGATGGGACGGTCAAAATTCGGAAATCACGATAAAACTGCCTAGGGTCCTCGCGGTATGCCTTCCGCTGTAGGCCAAAAACTCTTGAGGCATGAGCCGAATGTCCCCACGCCAACATAGCATAGCAAATAACCGAATGGACCAGAGCATGGTACGCCATTAGAGTGACCCTCAGGTTGGCAGTTCTACACAGATTTGTAAGTACGTATATTCCAGCCGTAATCCTCTTGGAGATATGATTTACGTGGCAATCAAAAGTAAGTTTGGGGTCAAGTATGACTCCGAGAAACTTTATCTCGTCTTAAAAATATCCAGAAGCTTGGAAGGAGACTTATATTACCCCCATCCACAAAAGTGGTGATAAATCTAATGTTGAGAATTATAGGGGTATCTCAAAATTTTCTATCTTTGGAAAAATATTCGAACAAATTGTTCATCAAAAGATTTACCCATTGTTTAACAATATTTTTTCTACAGCCCAACATGGCTTTATTTCTGGGCGCTCTACAGTGACAAATCTGTTGGTGTATGAACAGCATCTGTTGGAGGCATTGGAGAGGAGGTGTCAGGTGGATGCTGTTTACACCGACTTCTCCAAGGCCTTCGACAGAGTAAGTCATGAGCTTCTTTTAAACAAGCTTAACTGTATGGGAGTCCATGGGGTTTTGCTTGAATGGATTGGCAGTTACCTTCTCAATCGAACTCAAAGAGTTAAGATGGGGGGCCTTGAGTCTACCAGCATATTGGTCACATCTGGTGTTCCTCAGGGTTCACACCTCGCACCCACCCTATTTAACTGCTTCATAAATGACATCGAAGATTTTATAGAATCCAGTGAGTGTCTTCTTTATGCTGACGACTTAAAGATATTCAAAGTTGTTAATGGGCTAGAGGACTGCAGGGCTTTGCAGTCTGACCTAAATAATTTTACTCAATGGTGTGACAATAATCTCATGCAGCTTAATTTATCGAAATGTTCAGTAATTACATTCACTCGAAAAAAAGATTCTATAAGTCATACATATACTCTGGATGGCTCAGTACTGGCTCGTTCAGATCACATAAAGGATCTTGGAGTGATCCTTGACCAAGGACTCTACTTTGATTTGCATGTAAATCATATAACAGGCAGGGGTTTGAAACTTGTTGGTTTTGCTAGGAGGATACTGGCTGATTTTAGTAACATGTACTGCTTTAAGTCTGTATATTGTTCAGTCGTTCGATCTGTTCTAGAATATGCCTCTTCAGTCTGGTCACCAAGATATGACATTTACAAAGATAAAATTGAGAGAGTGCAAACTTGCTTTCTAAGATTCACAGCTTTTAAGTGTAATATTCCTATGGATGCAATGATGGATTATATTAACTTGTCATCTTTGTCAAGTAGGCGTGTTTACCTGGATTTGGTTCTTTTTTACAAAATAGTCAACTCATTAGTTGATGCTCCTGAACTTTTGGGCGCTGTGGGTATCTCTGTACCACAGAGAGTGCTTAGGGGTCATCGCCTCTTTTATGAACCGTTTCATAGAACAAACTATGCCCATAACGCTCCATTATCCAGAATGAGTAGGGAAGTGAATTCATTGCCAGGGAATATTGATGTCTTTGGACTGACTTTGCAGTCATATAAGCGTGTTGTTAAAGATTTTTGTGATGATTTGTGATTTATATATTTATTTATTTATACTCTTGATATTTTTTGTTAGTTTTAGTTCTAAATATTTTATGCCAAGTTCTGTTGTATGTAATCATAAGAAATGGAATGTGTACAATTTTTACTGCCGTTAATAAACCATTATTATTATTATTAAGGTAAAAGTTATATTTTCAGTTTTGGATTTATTGAGAGAAAGCCTGTTGGCAAGAAACCAGTCACCTACACTCTCAGCACAGTCACCAACCTCCTCACACAAAGCGCTGAACTCGCCATTAGCCACCAAGAAGCTCGTGTCATCAGCATACAATGTCACCTCACTGTGCTGCAGCGCAGAATTTATATCATTTATATATATTATGAAGAGCAGAGGTCCGAGTATTGAGCCTTGGGGGACCCCATGTCTCATCACCCTACTCTCCGAGCTCACTCCATCAACAGTTGTTTTTTGTCGCCTATCTGCGAGGTAGCTCTGTATGAGACCGCAAGCACACCGGGCAACACCATAATGCCTCAGCTTGGCCAGAAGGATTTCATGCGAGACACAGTCGAACGCCAGTAACTTTAATAATATGTCATGCCTAAAATTGTTATATTATAGTTTTGTTAGATCTAAGCTTGAGTATTGTTCAGTTGTTTGGAATCCTATTTACTCTTGTCACATAAACTCGCTTGAATTGGTGCAGCGCAGGTTTTTGAAATATTTAGCCTATAAAAGCGATGGCGTTTACCCGGAGAGAGGGTTTGATCATAAACTTTTATTGTTGCGGTTTAATGAGCACTCTTTATTAATAATAATAATAATAATAATATTTATTGATGATGTACATAATGTAAATATTTTCACACGTCAAAATATAAAGATAAAACTTAAAAATATACAGTTTAAAAGAGTCATGAAAGTTGTCATAAAAGGCCTTCACCTTGAGATAATTTTTAACTTTAGACTTAAATAGATGGTAGTCCAAGTTTTTAACACACAGTGGCAACAGATTAAAAAATTTAACTCCAAAATGGTTTATCCCATCCCTGGCCCTGGCAGTCCTATTATAGTTTAAGGAAAAATTATCCTTATTTCTGGTGTTGTAGCTGTGATAGTCACGATTGTATGCATAATCACCCATATTAGCCCTCACATGGAGAAGACAACTCAATATATACAAGGAAGGAAGAGTTATAATGCCCAAAGAGACAAAACTGGCCCTGCAACAGTCTCTAAACCTGACTCCAGTCATAATTCTTATGCAGCGTCTCTGGATTGCAAATATCTTGGAAGCATGTGGTGAATGCCCCCAGCACAGGATAGCATAGGCAAGATGAGAGTGAAAATGACCATAGTAAGCATTCATAAGTACATCTGGTGAAACAATACTTTTTAAATTGCGAATTATAAAGGTTTTTTTACTAAGGACACTCGCAAGATAGTCAGCGTGCTTCTCCCATGTAAGCCCAGAATCCAAGTAAATGCCCAAAAACTTCACAGAGCCATGCGACTCGAGAGGCCTCAAGGAAAAGTCCAACAGCTGAGTCTTTGCCTCATTTATGCTCAACCCATTTGACAAAAACCACTGTTGCACATCGGACTGCACAATTTTGGTCTGCCGATCAAGGTCAGTCAAAATATCAGCCCTCTCAATTGCTGTGGTGTCATCCGCAAACAATACAATCTTCGTGCTGGCCAGCGATACACACGATGGAATGTCATTCACATAAAGTAAAAATAAAATTGGGCCAAGGACAGAGCCCTGTGGCACCCCATGTACAACTGGCTTCCTACTTGAAGTAGTCCCACCATATGTTACATATTGCCATCGATTGGACAGGTACGATTTTATTAGATCAATGCTGTTTTTACTAAAGTTATATTTAAGAAGCTTATCTATCAGTAGTTTGTGAGACACGCAGTCAAAGGCCTTTGTTAAGTCAAAGAAGGAGGCCCGAGCATACAGTTTTCCATCGAAACACTCCTGTATGAAAGTCATAAGTTGGCTAATTGCCACAGTAGTTGACATGCTAGAACGGAAGCCAAACTGACATGGGTTAAATAACTGATGAGTTTCAAGGTGATCACACATTTGCTTCTTTAAAGCACTTTCGAAAATTTTACCAAACAGGGGCACAATTGATATAGGCCTATAGTTGGAGACATCCTCACAATCTCCCCTCTTATGTACTGGCACAACACGAGCCACCTTTAAACAATCTGGAAAAATACCTGCTTTAATACACTTACTGATGATTTTTGTTAATGGGTAAGTAATTATGTGTTAATGTTTTAGTTATTTTGGTATTAAATTCAAAGCAATCTTTGCTAGGACTATTCTTTAGATTTGATATTATGTCCCTAATATTGTTGTAAGTAACTTCATTAAATTGAAATGTGTGTATAGTTGTGTTAATGTTTGATGAATCAAAATAGCTCAGTGGATCACGATTTGAGTGTGGAAGATTTTTTATAATGTTATCAGAGACTTGCGAGAAAAAGTAATTAAACTCGTTTGCCTTTAATTTGAGAGAATTTGTTTTTCCGACAGTTGGGTTGCTGTTCGCAATAACATCCCACACAGCTTTATTTTTATTATTTGAATGATTAATATGCCTGTTATTGGCTTCTTTTTTACTTTTTTCTATTAAGACTCTATAATCATTGCGAAAGGATTTTAACAAATCAGGTGGAACCAACACAGGGTTTGACCTGCTCAAGTGGGTCAAGAATTTCAGAGTTTCCCTTGTTTGCTCTATCTCGTCTGTAAACCAATGTATTTTATAAGCACCACCAGGATGGCCACTGCTGGCTAACTTGGTCTTTTCAGGAAATGATACGTCACAGGCATCCTTTATTAGGCTGATGAAAGACTCAAAGAGTGCACTGAAGGAAAGTGACTCACTATCAACAAATGACCAGTCAGCAACACTAACCATTTGGTATAAATTAAAAAGCCCAAAGTCTGTAATGGGCCTGTAGACAATCCTAATGTTACTCTTCCTTATAGGTGTCTCCTCCATTAAGTATTTAAAAGATATTGCTAAATGATCTGACATGCAGGGATCTATGATTTCATAGTTCGTATTTTGACATATATTTGTGAAAATGTTATCTATACATGCCTGATTCCTGGTTGGCTGAAAGACCACCCTAGACAACCCATAAGACTCAAACAAGTTCGACACCATCCGAGCCTCCAAAGAATTGGTTTGAAAGTGGATATTGAAGTCTCCAGTCAGCACAATTATCCTACCCAAGTCCAACCTGTCCAAAACTGTGGCTAACCCACTTAAGAAGATGGTCTGATCACCTATTGGGGATCTATAAATTGTTATGATTTGTATGCTATTGCAAAGAACACCCACAACTTCAAAATGAAGCTCCTCAGACATACCAACAACATCAAAAGGCAGCGGCCGCACTGCAAGCGACTGTTTAACAAAAATTGCTACACCACCGTGGCCATGGTTAGTCCTACCAAAGCCAGAGGCAATAACAAAACCACTAATGTGTGTGCAACCCAGTTCATCTGGTTTTAGCCAGTGTTCGGTAATACATAAAATATCAAAGTGATTATCCTCGAGGAATGATTCCAACAAAAAAGTTTTATTTCTAAGACACTGGATGTTATAATGTAAAAAATGTAAAAAAGTCAGACGAGCACAGACCCGCCCATCTGCCCCATTGTTATTTAAAACATTTCGGAGTATTGGTTTATTTTCTCTGTTGGAAATTGTTGCTAGTTCTGTTTGATTGACGAGTACTTGATCTGACTGATTGGAGCTGATTGGTTCGAAAAAATGTGAATTTTTTAATAATTATGTTTTCAGGCCAATTATTGGGATTTAACAGGTTCTCCTCCAGACTCTTTCCAGCCATGATTTTAAAAGCTTTGTACTCTCCAGACTTCACTGGTACAGGTTCTACAGTGAATTTGTGATCAAGCCCAAAGTTGTTTTTCAGGTAATCCAGTAGATCCGAGTCAGCTATATCTGTAGATATCTTGGACACAAATACCGATGTTTGCGGCGTAGATGCAACCAGTTTATTGTCTGCAGTCTTCTTCCGGCCCACTATTGCAACATTTTTCTTTTGAGAATTGCCTGCTGTTTCTTTCTGCTGGATAGGTACTTGATGAGAAGGTGCCTCAGTTCGATCAGATTTTAGAAGTTCTTGAAGATTGGCTAGTTCAACTTTCAGATTGTGTAACTCATCCTGCTGGGACTGGTATTTGGTAGCGAGTGCATCCAGTGCTCTCTTCAGTTCTTCCATCTCGTTTACCCCAGTAGGTTTTGAAATGGCCCCATTAGGTTGCAGTTTAGCCATATTTCCTATTATGGTCTTAGTTTGGTTATATAGCTTTGAGTTCTGTTCTTCCATTTTTCTGTTGGTCGTTTCAATTTGCTTGTTGAGTGAGATTTTCAGTTCCTCCATTCCTGATTTAATTGCCTTGGTGATGGCAGCTTGCATATCAGTTTCTGCTATTGGTGGTGTGGTAATAGGGACCTTTAGTTTGGATACACATTCTAAGCATCGGTAAGTCACACAAGGCGATCTTTTTTTCACCGTAACACCCCTATGTTCGGATGCAGCAAGGCTGGAGCAGTCAGAACACAGTAATTTGGCACAATGATCGCATTTGGCGAGGGCATAAGTGTCATCCGGCTCTCTGTTACATTTGCTACAGATTGCCATGATTGTTCGATCGATATTAGTATGTACTTGACGTGTTTTTAACCTTAATGTTGTCGGACGATGCCGGAACTGTAGACACTCCTAAAAAACTTGTAAACGAGGTATCCTAACCTCACTTTTTGATGAACACGAAAAAGTTCAAATTTTGTAGCAACAACTGGACGTTTTACAACTTTTGTGAGTCCAGGGAGTGGAAAAAAGATTGAGGTTTCCTGATCACACACAAACTTCACTCTATGAATTGTTAAAACATTGGATTTTATCGTAAGATACGGAGCTAAAAAACGCGTGACTACAATTATAACCTAGCTCTGTTAGGAAAATGCATCTGGTAAAATTCTTATTCAACTTACTACATAACAGAATTGACTGTTCTTATCTGTTGTCGCATGTATGTTTCTTTGTACCTCGTCTTCAAACTAGATATGATCACACCTTCTTCCTTCAAACGCCTCACACTAATATCTTACTGCAAGCACCCACGTTTGCTATGTGTCGAATTTTTAATGAAATCTCTAAATCCTGTGATATTAACAGCTCGCATGTTGGTCTTGTTCTTAATGAACTGATTAACTCCCACATCTGAGTTGTACTGTTACATTATTTGTGTAGTATCTTCCAGTTATGCATGTTACTATCATGCTACTATCATGCTACTATTATATTACTATTGTATTGTATCTTGTAATTCACAACTCACTTTATTTAATTTTTATATTCACGATGTATTGAATTCCATGTAATTGGGTTTTATACCTGTTTGGAATAAAGGCTTTATTATTATTATTAGTATAATAGAGTTTTTGTATTGAAAAGTAGTGAATATTGTAAGGTCAACTTTTCCAAGCAATTTGAACTTTTCATCTATTCTATACAGCATAAGCTATCGATTACAATTGAAATGGTTGCATTTATAATATTTAGAAGACCCTACTTTGATCTGAGCAAAGCTTTTATTCTTATGAACCATAAAATTGAGCTTGAAAAGCTTAAAAAACTGGTGCCTTGCGATGTCTAGGATAATTTTTGCTGGGTTGAACGATGCTGTGCAAGTGAGGAGTGTAAAGCACAATATCCTTAACTTCATATATGAATCCGAATTCGCTGCACTCCCACAGGTTCTCGCAGGGTTCTTTGTTGTCAGCCGTTTTATTTTTTGTATTCTGATCTGGATGACACTTTAGTAATTGTGTCTCATAAGGGCGAAAATGTAGCTCTTGAAAAAGTGAATTCTGCCACAGGTAGAATGCAAGAATTGTGTGATATGAATGTACATCTCCTTAATGCCAGTAAACTAATTTTGTAGACTATCGGAACAGAACAGGAACTTTTATTTATTTATTTATTTAAACTTTCATTTCCACAAAAAATTACAATAATTAAATTGCATGGAACAGGTCATAATGTTCAAAAACTATAAAACTGTAAAGTATTATAACCTAAAATATATAGAATTACAAGCGTATAAAGATTAAAAACATATAAATATTACAGAACAAAAAAGAGAAAAACTAACTAACAAAGCACAAAATCAATAAAGTTGGGAACTCAGAGCCAAATCAAACAAAGTCATACAAGAAATATTCATCGAGGGTATAGAAGGGGTTTTCAATTAGAAAAGATTTTAATTTTCTTTTAAAGGCTTTAAAAGTTGGTGGTGATTTAAAATCCTCTGGAAGTTTATTGAATATTTTATGACTGTTAAAATCTTTAAATTAACAAAAAGGCCTCGACAGGGCACTGTATAAGGTACTCTTAAGATTGTTCTTATTATCTTTTTCTGACACAGAAGAACATCAGCAGCTATCGCTGAAGCTCCCCAAAAATACACTCCATATCTAATTGTAGATTCCACCTGTGCATAATATACAGTAATCAATTGGTTCTGTGTCAACACGGTTCTTAAATTACGCAACATATATCTTGCCCTATTTAAGGCATTAATAACACTTTGACAGTGCTCCTTCCAATTCATATGTTCATCCACAGTAAAACCCAAGAATTTTGCAGAACTAACTGGTTGTAATGGTTTATCATGTATGAAAATATCCAGATTAAGCTCATTTCTGTTCTGATATGGGTGAAATCTGATGAAATGCGACTTTTGAGTATTTAGGTAAAGTGAGTTAGCCGAAAATCAATTGTCAAGGTCCATTAAATTCGAATTGCAAGCCTCTTGTAACAATATTTCATCCTTATGACTAATAATTATTGAAGCATCATCTGCATATAAAGACAACGTGCAATCATTTAGCACCAAATTTATGTCATTAACATACAAAACAACTAGCATAGATTTACGTTGAAAATTCAAAATGAAGAGATCGAATAAGTTCAGAATATTGAACTTTTTAAATTTAAATTTATTCAATCAAATACGAAATCCTAATACATATTTACCATACTAAATAACTGTGATAAATAATAAATAAATATGGGCATATGATTTTTCTTAAATCACTACTAAAATTAACATATCACTATTAACATTAACACATTATACTTAATTTGCCAAAATCAACATCAAATAGCCAAATATTTACGAATTTAAAGTTTAAAATTTCCACATTTATAATTAAAAATTCACATATAAATCTTTACAATTTATTAGAAATTAAGGATAATTAATTAGAATTTAAAGAGAACAATCCCAGCCGTTGTTTATTTATAATAATGATATGCCTTGGATATGTTTCATAAGCAGTTTCTTGAAGCTTAAAACTGTTTTCGTCCTTTTAATGTTTATTGGTACTTTATTATATACCTTTGTAAAAAAGTATTACTATAACGAGCTCTGTTTATGTGGTATTGGTTTCTATTCCTAGTTAGGTAATTGTGAACTTCTCCCCTTAGGGTTAGAAATTCATTAAAATAATCTGGCATTACACCTTTATCTAATTTGTAAATAAATGACATAGTTAGAAAATACAGCCGTTCCTTTACTGAGAACCAAACCCAACTTTATTTTGAGCATCACCCTTATTGGCGTACCACATCGAATCTCATTCCTCTATTAAATAAAACTTCTAAAGAGTTGACATGAGGGACATGATGCTAGCACAGTATTCAAAATTTGGCTGCACTATGCTTTTAAACAAAGTAATCCTTGCATATGGAGTCAAACTTTTAGCAGCTCTTGCGAAGAAAAATATCATTTTTCTTATTTTTTTCCCAATAAACTCAAAGTGTTCTTTGAAGCATAGAATATTATCAATCTGGAAGCCCACGTACTTCATGCTACTAACCCACTGCAGTTTCTTTGCCTCTACAGCCAAGTTATAATTATTTAAATTTAAACTCCTATATTTATTTCATGTTGTTATTAACATAATTTTGGACTTATTAACATTTAATTTTAATTTGTTTATTTTAAGAAATTAATCAAACCTCACTAGTAGCATCTTAACTTTTTTAATTACGTCTTTTAATATCTTACCGCTACATGAAATTAATGTGTAATCTGCAAATAAATTTATGAACTCCAATCCTTCAATAAAATTAATGTCATTTATATATATTATAAACAAAATTGCTCCTAATACACTACCCTGGGGTATACCACATTTATTTTCTCTTTCATTTGACACTTTTCACCAACCTTAGTCTTTTGCATATTAGATATTCTACAAACCAGCCTAACACATTTTCAGTGATCCCATAGTACCTAAGTTTCTTTATTAATATATCTCGATCTATTGTTTCAAACGCCCTCTGAAAGTCAAAGAAGACAACCACAACATAATTGCCCTCATCAGCGAATATTAACTACGAAGGCCCACTCAATGGCAAAAGAGCCCTACAAAGGAATCGTCGTTTATTTTATTCGTTGCCTGGTAACGCTCGGCGAACTTCGCCGGACACAGGTTGAATTTAAATAAAAGCTGGCCATAAACGATATTTTCGTTTGCGGTATATTTAATAAAATGGAAAAACACAATTGATATCTTCTAAATTGTTTGCAGCGTCCTGTCAAACTTACGTTATGGTTTTTTTATTATTATCACCAAATAAATATTTTGATAAAGTTTGTATTCAACTGGCTGTTTCAAAAATCTGTTAACGTTTTTAATTAGTTATTATTTATAACAATACCCAAGGTATGTAATAACTAATATTTAAAAGATTTTGATTTTGTGTTAATGATTTCACCATATTTCCGAATATCTAATAATATTCTGACAAAAGACATCAAGAAGAAAATGTTGCTCGAATTTGCCCCATCTTTTAATATTTAATACAATTTTGGCGTTCTGGGTGATTTTAAAATTGGTTAAAGGTTTCGCATAATATTTTTACTGTATATTTCATTCCTGTTTTGTAATACAACACAACTAAAAAATATCTATATATTATCTTATATCGAATATTGACTCGACTATAGAACTGAAAATTAATCTGACAAAAGGATGAGCTGGTCTATGGCTCAAAGGTCGCCTGCCAAAATGGTTGTTTTATTTGTATCATGGCCTGCCGATATTCTGCTAGTGTTCGCGCGGGGAAGGAGACACACCGTTGACATGCCGCCGCGGAGAGTGATCCTTCTTATCATATAGTTTTGCACAAATACATAATAAAAAGATAAAGACTGATGTACTGTACTGCTAACGTGCTAACACTCCGTTGAGGTTATGTGTTGGTGTTATACCTAATTGTGCAACAACTGAAGCCAGATTATCAGAAAATGGCGCGTTGAAATGAGGATCCCTTATTGCGTAAATTTGTAACGTGCGCAGTTTTCCCTGCTGCTGTCTCTTTTTTTTGCCTCATATGTTGTACTGAAAGTATTTTAAAATATCATTTAAATTACCCTTAACGCAACGCATTAATAAATTCGAATTTTAAAGGCTATATATTTGTTGTAAAGTCACCCGTATGGGTGGGCAAATTTCTTGAATAATCGATTAAACGCTTAATATTTTAGCGAATGACTGAATAATCGACTTCCGTTACGTCCAGTTGTGGCGTGCATTCAATCATCGATTAGCAATCTTTCAATTTTTTTGAAACAAACACTGGGAAATATTGTACACAAAAACAAATAGTAAATAAAAAACTCAAGACATTTTAAACAAATAAAAAATATTAAAATACCCAAAAACTATGTCGTAATTTCTCTCGATGTAATATCCCTCTATACTATCATATCTATCTGGCCACCAATATTATAAAGAAAAAGTGGGATGAAATAAAAATTCACAGATATTCAACAACCTGAGTTCATAAAAGCTACTGAATTAACCATAAACTCTACCTATTTAAAAATAATGCAACGGCGTTAACCTTAAGACTATTTTCAACTATATGTATACTCTAAGGCGTAAACCAATCAAAAGAAAATGACAAATCATTACGAGAACACAAAAGTTTTATCCACTCAAGAAAACAAAAAAAAAGCGTGAATGCCTCGAAATGGTAGCAAAAAAACAAAAAACAAAGACACAATCAATTAAAAAAAAAATACATCTCTCCTATACATCACACAATAGATCTTGACATTCAAGTAGTATATTATGTATGTTTGTGAAATATGTAAAGTGGCTTGTGTTATATTTTGGGAACATTAATGGATATTATATTTTCTACGTTCTAAGGTTAACTCATAAAGATTTTTAAAATATAGAGTCCGAAAAGCGTCTCTTCTAAATTTCGGATTTTGAAAAACTAGTCGAATCGTCAAATTACCTATCAAATAAAATGTATAAAGCACAGGTAGTATTTTTTTTATATAAATGACCAGAACAAAGAAACTTATAAATATTAATAAGATCAAAGAAACTACAAGAAGAAAAAAAAAGGTTCCTTCTAATGCAATATATGGTTATTATGAGATTCATTCATGAATCGTTGAGATTCTCTATTTTGTATGACAATTGGTGATTTTTGCGTCGTAATTGTCTAAAGTCGAGTAAAGCAATGCCTTCGAGTCCGAGATTCGCGCAAAAATTTGGGGATCTACGGAAGGAAATTTGTAAAAAAAAAATTAGATAATTATATTTAACATACAAAAGTGAGTAGGCTATTTCAGGTAGTAATTTTGATTAGCTTTTTTGAACAGCGTGGAAAAGTGTATTTTTTCTGACTGAAAATAAGTTTGGATGAGCTAACCCAACGATTTTTTTGGCAGTGCATGACCGGACATAGTAATGAGTTAATTAATTAGGTGATTATTTTTACATACAAAAGTTCTTTGGCTATTTTATGTAGTAATTTTGATTAGCTTCTTTGAACTGATAAAAAAAATTTCTGACTGAGAATAGATAGGTTTGAATGAGCTAACTCAACCTAAGTGATTTTTTTGGCGGTGCATGATAGCTATCGGATATTTCTGCATTTTAAGTCAACTTAATCCGTTTCTAGGATACAATCCATCTGTTTGAGAAGCTTTCCATCGTAGTACGTAACAACTAAATTAAAGCTCCTCTCAAGTAACAAGAATTGTTAGACTTTGGGCCAAGATGATCGAAATCGAAATAATCGATTATCGATATTTTCTGAAATATTAATCGATAAGTCGATTAATCGGTAATTTCTTTACAGTGAATCGAATAATCGATTATTGTCGCCCACCCCTAATCCCATAGTATTGTAGTAAGTGAAATTGAAGCTGAAATTTCGGTAGAATCATTATTGCTGAGGCAAGACTGATGTTATTATAAAAAGAGGTAAAAATACTTTGGCTGAATCAGCAGATAAAAATTTATAATTTAGTTTTAATTTGTAAATATGGCTTTGATATTACCTTGGGATAGTCAGAATATAAGCAAGTGTTTTTGAACAACAGCTGCACTGATGCTTCTATATTTTTTACTAGTTTCGTCCCTATTAGATTCATTTTTAAAAATAGCGATAACTCTGAAATACATGTATGGCAAAATTGCAGGCCCTCATCAACGCGTTTCTGTCGTCCGCTTAACATTCATTTTGCTCGTGAGGCTCGTGAATTAACCGTTGCAAAAACAAAATTTGAAGCAAAAAATTCAACAATTATATGTCTAAAACATGATATATTAAACGTGTAATACTTAACTTTTATGTCTTATTTCTGGTAAACCTTATTATGGCCAGCTTTCCTAGAAATTCGACCAGTGTGCGCCGGGTCCAAAGGTCACATGCCAGTATCATGCTAGTTTTCGCGCGGGGAAGGAGACATACCGTTGACGTGCCGCCGCGGAGAGTGAATCTTCTTATCGTAGTTAATATTCGCTGCCCTCATCAACATCTATTTCCACTTTGAAATGGTCAACTGAACAGCTGTCTCAGTTGAGTGTCCCACTCTGAAACCAGACTGATTACCCAAAAATAGCTTGTTATTATAAAAAAAAAATTAAAATCTGTTTGTATACAGCTTTCTCTAAAATTTGTTCTATACAAGGCAATGCGTTAACTGGCCGAAACTCTGACACCTGATTTGCATTCTTTACTTTTGGAATTGGCGTAATAGTGCTAGTTTTTAGATTTTTTGAAAAATTTTCCATATTTCAGTGACATGTTAACAATGTTCAAAATTACGTGCCCAATGCTACCTAATGTATTCTTAAGAATGTAAGAATTTAAGCAATCGAAACAATCTGAAATTGTTGTAGTTGCTCTCGGATTAAAAACATATTCTGGCAATTCCATTCTCTCAGTGATTGTATACTTTCTGCAATCTCACTAATACTTGTTATAAAGTAATCATTAAACATATATGCAGCTTCACTTTCATCTTTGGCATTTATTTGTCCTCCATTCATACTAAAATTAATGCTACTAATACTTAACTCATTATTTGTTTTGTATATACTTTTGAAGCACAACCACATTTTTTTTACTATTGTTTTTATTTTCATCAATTTTACTTTCATAATACAGGTACTTTTTTAATTTTAATTTATTGACAAAAATATTTATTTTTTGTTTAAAATCTTCTCATAGCTCAGCTTTATTCTCCACACTACCATTCATATATTTTTTATATGCTAAATCTCTTTCTTTAGCTTTGTTTTTAAGATCTTTATCATACCAAGGCACAGAGCATTCATTATATTTAACCTTAATTACAGGAAAATGACTAAATAATACAAATTTACAATTTTCATATATATTATCATAAATCACATCAATATCACAACTTATAGAATCCCATTGGCAGTCTAGTACAGATTTGTTTTATATTTCATATTTTGTTTACATTACTTTTTATATTTATTCCAATTATAGAGTGATCTGCTATCCTAGGAGTATGATAATCTGTGACCACCATTGTTTGTATTTTGCTTAAGACATAATCTATAAATGTTTTACTACTTGGTGTTATTCTAGTGTAATCACCTACATTCTACAATAAGAAAGTCATTACCATAACAATAATCTTCACATATTTCTTCCAATTTATTTAGAAATAGCGAGTGGGTTCCATTAGGTGAATGATACAACCCCCCAATCCTCCAGACTGTTCCATAAAGGTTAATTGAAATAAACTGTACCTAATAGTTTGCCCCCATAATGTACTGGTTACCAATGTAATATTCTAAGTCACTTTTTACAAAAACAATGATACCCCCTGTATGCCGTGATTCAGAGTCACACCGTACACTTACATATCCATTTACATGTGTTTCCGTTTCTTCTATGGCTTCTGTGCAACAACTTTCGCTTAAAATAACTATTTTAGGTTCACATTGAAAAATTCTGAAGATAATTTCATCTTTGTTTGCTAAAAAGCTCTGTGCATTAACATACAGGATATCACTGTTCTGCATTTTATGTTCTACCGGGACCATCCTCCTCTGTTGCGCCTCACAAAATTTCTGTGGGGAGAGAAATTGCGTTGCTAACTTCAATCTCTTTGTCTCCAGTTAGTTATAAAAGGCTTTACTTTGACATTTACAGGCCATATCTCACTTTTTAGTATACAGTCTTCAAACTGTGGCTATAAGCTACTTTAAAAGATGTTTTATGAGGATCCTTTGATTCTAACTTTTTGCATGATAGTGTAGGAGTACCATTCTGCTCCATGTATATTTTCAGTTGCTCAGCTGTTGTATTGGCTGCCAAATTGTCAATAAACAACCACTCTCTTTCATATGCCGCTCTTAAATCTGCCATTGTTGCGCCTGTTTCACCTTTATCTAGATCTTTGGATTCTTTGAAATCATTGTTTAAGTTTATAATTTCATTCATCTTTCTCTCTGTAGCTGCTCGGAGGTCACCAGCACCAGCTCCTATTTGACTCTGCTCTATGTTTTTTGATTTCCTTGTACTAAGTCCATTTTTGGTGTTCTGTGACCCTTTTTGTCCAATTGTTGTGGGATGTTTCAAGTGATTTTTAGATTTAGTCACTGATGGAGAGCTGATCTATGTACTTCTGGAGTTGGGTTGACATAATTGTCTTTTGCACATCTTTTTGGCCTATACAGTTTATGTCACTATTATTGACTTGGTCCAAAGAGGATGATATATGCTGTAACAGGCTACGATTACATATTATACTATAACCTGGTTTCTGGACGAAATGGCGAAGGATCATAATAAAAATTTACATAGAGGGGGGAAAATAATCAAACAGCATATTACTTATTAAGATAGACTACAAAAATTAGATAATTACCACAATAGGACTAGTATTGGAAAAGCATGGAACCCAATCCATTAAACTAGGTATTCTAAAGCAAATATTTCATATTTATGTCTTTATGTATCAAATGCACATACCTTCTTTTGAACGAATTAACTTTACACACACGATATATTGTTGCAGCTGGAACCACAAAGCTTCGTTGTATATTGGTATTTTCCCCTTGGTTTTGTCCTATTATGCTGTCTTTCTAAATGGAGAAAGAAACCCTTCTTCTAATCGTTCGGCTTGTTTTCATTATTTCAGTTCGATAATACACCTTGATGGCCATCCACTGTTTTCGACCTTGCTAATTATGGCTTTTAATTGCTGATTCGAGGTATTTTGAGCATCTGGAATGCATTTCAGCCTTTCTTGGAGGGTTGTGTCTAGAAGAAAACAATAGTGATAGATTGTTTACAGATTGGCCGAGTAATTGGAGTTTGGACTATGATGCATGTAGAGTTATATTTTAAGGTTATTTAGGGATATCTAGCACTGTAATTATAACTTACTTTTTGTACACTTGATGGTCATTCTGTGGTAACTTTCTCGTTGATTTATACTTGATAATATATTGTTTTGCTTAGGTGATTACGGAATATTTTCATTTTGGGAATGAAACATTGACGTTTGTTAGAAGTATGTCATGTCACTCCGGTTTTAAACCATAGACTACACGACCGGTGGAAATCGCCTCGGATCCCTCCGTCGAAATCGACTCGAGAACCACTCTAATTCGCGTTGTATTTACTGTAGGATTTAGCTATACGACAAGGAAAGTGTTCTATGTTTCATATGGTCTGTGGGGGTAACTTTCGCGGTATAATTTGGCAGGTCCATGGACAGGCGCGTGGTCTTCACGGTCGACACGGTTGCCAAGTTAATGCCTTATTTGGCACAATGCTATTAGTGGCGCGTGTTGATTGTAATTTTAGACTGCCGTATAACGCGTGGGTTATATATTCCCACCAAGCATTTAAAAACTGATTCAAATCATTTCGACAATGAGTCGCTTTAGCGCTTGATTTGGCGAATCCGGTAGTATGACATCATAACTTTCTAGTACTTTGACACAAATAGGGACGCTGTTGGCAACATAGTATGTTGAGCCGGCGCGATGTTAATTCTGCTAGCCTCGTCATTTTCGGAGCAAGCCAATTTAGTCTTTATGTGATCTTGAAGAAACCAGTAGGTTTCAGTGCCGAGCTCTCGAAATTGGGAATTTTCGTTGAGATACTGATATTTAGTGTGAAATATACAGTGCCCTAGTTAGGGGATTATTCAACGAAGCCCTTGAGCAGGATTGTGGTCGTCGATGGTTTCTCGTCTGCTGGAAGATTGTAGATGAAGGAAGATTTCTAGATTCGACCACCTGCACCCACGTTTGGGGATTTGATTTTCGAGAGCTGCCACACACTTGAACCCCGTTTAACATCTAAAGGTATGTTGTTTGAGTAATTTTGATACAGATATTGTTTTGATCTGTTATTTGTTGAGGTTCCGTATCTGTTTTCTTCATAAAAATTTTTGCTTGTTAAAAAAATATGATTGTCGTAGAGAAAAAATTATTTTTTTTTATACAGGGTGACCAAAAAGTTGAAATTTCAATTTTTTTTGAGGAATAAAGTACCCTTACTTCTCAGTTTTCAGCAAAATACTACATAAGAATTTTGGTTCAATCATTCCATCTTTTCAGATGTCGATTTTCGTCAACTTTGGATAAAAAGAAGTTTCTTGTGTAAAATTTGCATTTCACCAAATTTCGTTCACTGACAGTTCTAATTTGCCCTATTTGTTTCAGGGGTTTCTATTTTTAGATTTCTATTTTTGGATTTTTATTTCTATTCCTGGATTTTATTTTTGGATCATTGGTTTTTATGGGCCGTCCATTGTCCTCTTACGATCCGGTTTCCTACCTGGGTTTCCAGACTGCATACTGAGACTCCTCCGACAACACATGGTTTCGGAGTAACCATCAAGACAACGGCGTGTCTCGCTGTCTGTTCCAAGCCTCAACGCATACGGAGTGTGTCTTCTCGACCTTGACGCTCCAGTGATTCGACGAACACCTGGATCCTGGATGAACTCACTGTTGGCTTGATAACGTATCAGATAAGTCTTAATTTAGGATATTATCTATTGTATTTTGGGACTTTTATTTCATTTTATTATTGTGTTTTATTTGATTGGTGATTTAGGGCTACTTAAATTAAAGTTTCGGATGAATTTGCTTAAAGAAAGTATTAATGGTTTGACTTGATTTAAAATATAGTTACCTTCAAGTTATTTGGGAGTAACGAATTATTCTCAATAGTTAGCATAGGTATACTGCATTATCCAGCTAATCCGGATAGTTTTGGCGTGTTATTAATTCATTTCAGTGTAGTCTTGATCGCGTGTTTTACTTATTTCAGCGTCGTATAATATAAATATTTTTGGAACTGTTCGCATATAAGCATAGCGTATCGACGCGTAATCATATAGGTTTACCTCTGGTACGGATACTATTTAATAGGTGAATATTATACTTACATGAATCTAGTACATTTGAACTAGCACGTTAACTTTTCGCTTACTGATTAGAGTTATTTAGAGTGTAGAAGTAGAAGAAGTTATCATATTTTTGTACCGTATAGGTTGATAGCACCAATCAAGTGTATGTAAACGACACGTGATCACGTCTTCGTATTTATAGGGCGCCGTAGATATAACATAAAGTACTGCTTAATTTTTAAACCGTTACTTTTAATATTCCATCGTTAGTATATTTATATATTAATTGTCACAGCTACAAATACAAGAAATTCTTCTTGTAGAAATTATTTTTCTTATTTAATTCAAAAGTATAGTCACCAATACGGAATATACACTTGTTATTTTTGTTTAATTGCGGTGGTATTTTTTTATTTGTTTCCCGTTCCGAGTTTTCTCAATGAGGAGAGCAATTCGTGGTTATTGGTCGAATCTCACTGAAGATCCAACATCAGGGCATGACGATAAGTTAACCGCGTGGCGCTCAGGCATTATAACTCACCACGACCCTTCTCCACTGTCTAAAAGTTGGGGATCGCCATTGTTCTTGCACTAAAGGCTGTACCACCGATTGTGAACTTGGAGATTATTGTGAAGTTGGAGATTATTGCAAACTTGTATATTTATGTAAATTAGGTTTGTATTTGTTTGGGAACTGAGCGTTACAATGCATTGGTGGAGGCGCCAATTCCCTTGTGATCTGCTGATCAGGGGTTGTCTGTTTACTAGGAGTCTTCTTCTCAACTGATGGTATTTTTGTAGGAGACAATATTTTAGGTCTGCTTTTTCCCTTCATTCAGACATCAATTTTCTTGTCCACTTGCGTATATTGTATGGTATTTTATTTTGGTGCACCAATTGGTCCAGGATGTATCTCAGTTTTTTATTGTGCAAAAATGGATAATAAGAACAATTTGTAGAGCTAATTATTTGTATGTATTTATAAAATTTAAACTTGTAAACATACCTGTGTGTTAGGGATACATCATAAGCATAAATGTTGTATATTTAATTTTTTATTAACATTTTTACTCATATTTAATAGTATAACATAATATTATATAAGAAAATATTTTATTTTATAGAGAATTCAATGAGAGGAAATGTAATGATGACTATTTGATTCAACCGGATTTTATAAGTCATGAAGAAGTTGATATTAAAGGTGAAGATGAAGAGGACATGTTGGAATCCAAGTAAGAAATGTAATATTTTGATAGTCATTCAAAAGTTTTATACATTGTGAACATAGGAGTTATTACTTCCAGATGGACCAGAAAAAAAACTCCAATTTGATAGGCTATGATTGGCATTAATTTCTACATTTTACCTTGCCTAGTATATAAAATAAATACAAATCAAAATTTATTATTAACATTTACATAAAACAGTTAAAATTTAAATGAGCAATAGCACTTATAATTAATTAGATCGCTAAAATCACACAATTACAAGACAATACCAAAATAATTATTGTAGTTACACCGAAATTACATCCCAAAGTGGAACGCTGGACAATTCGTTAAAATTTTAAATTTAAAATCCTTTATGTTATAAAATGCCCGTTCTTTCAGAAAATGCTTCAATTTTTTTACATTGTTTAAATAACAAAAATTTAATTTGTCGCCGTAGTTATACAGTTGGACAGCTATGAAGTCAGTTCTACTTTCACACTTTCCCAATCTGCAATGTCTCACCACCAGTTTGTGTATATTGCTGGTGTCATATCGATGACGGTCCTAGTGAGTTTCACAGTCTTTCTTACTTTGTTTTATGAAAAGCAAATTTTACAATTAGCAGAGACCCCCAGAGCTCTTCTCTAAAGAGCCACCTCAAACAAAATGCCATAAAACATGACACTATAAAACGGCGCATTATAAGCCGTCTTTAACGTTTCACACTCCGCCAGATTATGCAATACAAATACACTTGATCTCAGTCTCCCACAGCCACTTTCCACTTGCTTATCCCAATTTAGTTTATAGTCAATGGGTGACTCCTAGAAACTTCACTTGTACATCTTTGTTGGGAATGTCTCTCATTGAAAAGATCATTGTTTGGATCTTGTCAGAATTTAAACGGAGTCTGTTGGCCAAAAATCAGGCCTCAATCTGCAAACTTGTCATCAAGCTCCATTCCATGGCTTCCCTCTGATGTACCCGTGACATAAACAGTGATGCATGCGTCAGTACCAGAGACGTGAAATGGTGACAGGAAAAGGATCAAATCAAATCAAATAAGCTTTATTATCAAAAAAAACACAGAGTTCTCATTGACAAAGCATAATACCTAAAACTAATTAGTAGAGACAAAAATAAATGTAAACAATATAAAAATATAAAAAACAAGAGTACACAAAAACAAAAATACAAAATAAACAAAAAGTGTAAAGGTGTAAACAGTTGCAACAAAACGCTCAGCTGAACTCTCACATAACCCAGCCAGAGTACAAATAATATCGAGTAGATTCACTCAGCAAAAATCGTTTGATGTTTTTGGATCATACGCAAAAGCCGCAGCACGGTAAAAAAATAGTTTTTACACTACCTGCAGCAGTGAGCTACGACGAAGTTAGAATTCTGAGATAAAAAGTCAGAATTCTGAGATAAAAAGTCAGAATTCTGACATAAAAAGTCAGAATTCTGAGATAAAAAGTCAGAATTCTGCAATAAAAAGTCAGAATTCTGAGTTTAAAAGATTACGTAAGAAATATCGTAATATCGATCCAGAATGCTAGTGTTAGCAATCGTAGTCGTATTGTAGTGCATAAAACAAGGCTTAATGTGTTATTCGGTTTGAAGCAACCTTTAGTAATAGGTAAATGTAAAGCACTTAGATTACTATTTATCTTTTTATCTCAGAATTCTGACTTTTTATATCGGAATTCTGACTGTTTATCTCAAAATTCTGACTTTTTATCAGAATTCTGACTTTTTTATATCAGAATTTTGACTTTTTATCTCAGAATTCTGACTTTTTATCTCAGAGCTGTTCTAAAATATTTTCCCTTGTGTGACCCCAGGACGCCGTCGTAAGTGAGCAGTCTTTGAGGGGAGATTCAAAAAGTATTAGCTGATGCAAAACTATTTCCTCGGTTATTATTTGATACATGATATTTCAAAGAGCGATTAAGGTAATTTTTAATACGTGATTCAAATGAATCAAATTATGTAACAAAGTTATACAAAATAGTAACGTATACTAAATTGAAAAACATTATAAATAAAGGTAATACCAATTAAAATAATTTATTTGGCAGTTTGTAACTTAAAAACATGTATAAAGCAGAAGGTTCAAAATATCTGACAAATATTGTGGGAATTTAAATATAAAAAAGGACATATTAAGCTAGTAAACTACATTTATAGCTTCTTAAAGGTCTCAACACTGCATTACTCACGCTACGAGTATTTCTCTCACATTTTCTGCGAAATCGTCAGTTTTCGGAGATGGCTTTGCGAGCGGAGCTGTCCTTCACTTTAGCTGACTTATTTGACGTCTTCTTTAACATGGGCAATTAAGCGGGTGCATTTCTCAAGCGATTGGCTGCATTTGTGAGAATTTCTCTCATCGCGCTACTTCTGCCGTAGTACTTTTAACATTAAAAATGTATCTGTTTTCCTGTTATGGAGCATTAAATTGTGAAAAAGTGCATGCTACATTTGCCACACATGACGTCATATGCATGAGAGATCATGTTAGTTAGGGTTTATGCGGACGGAATATGTTCAAATGATAAAAATAAATTTAAACTCACTGAAACTAACCGAAAGTTGATTGAACTACTAACCCAAACTAACCAAAAGCACCAAAAAGGATTAAAATGTATCGGAACAGATTAAAAAAATTAAAAAAGTTAAAAGTAACTCAAATTAACCGAACTTTTGCGGCTAACCAAAACTAACCAAATACATTAAAATTGGTTATAACGTATCGGATCCGGTTCAAATTATTAAAATAAATTGGAACTAACTGAAACTAACCGAAGGTTGATTGAACAACTAACCAAAAGCACCAAAAAGGGCTAAACCGTATCGGGACAAATTAAAAATATTAAAGTAAGTTAAAATTAACTTGAATGAACCGAATTTTGGCGACTAACCAAAATTAACCGAAAACATTAAATTTGATTATAACGTATCGGTGTCGGTTCAAGTGACTAAAATAAATTAAAACTAACTGAAATTAACTGAAAGTTTATTGAGCGACTAACCAAAATTAACTAAAAGCTCCAAAAAGGGCTACAGCGTATTGGAATAGTTTAAAACATTAAAGTAAGTTAAAATTAACCCCAATTAACCGAATTTTGGCGACTAACCAAAATTAACCAAAAACATTACAATTGTTTATAAGGTACCGGCACCGGTTCAAGTGACTAAAATAAACTAATTGAAATTAACCGAAAGTTGATTGAACGACTAACAAAAAGCACCAAAAAGTGCTAAAACGTATCGGAACAGATTAAAAATATTAAAGTAAGTTAAAACAACCCAAATTAACTAAATATTAGCGACTAACCAAAAACATTAAAATTGGTTTTAACGTATCGGAACCGGTTCAAACGACTAAAATAAATTAAAACTAACAACCTAACCGACAGTTGATTGAGAGACCAACCAAAACTAACTAAAAGTAACCAAAAGCACCAAAATATGCTAAAATGTATCGGAATAGGTTACACAAATTAAAGTAAATTGAAACTAACCAAAATAAACCGAATTTTCGCGGCTAACCAAAACTAATTAAAACCATCACCCTGGAAAGTGATAATTTGGTGGTCGAGACGGAATTGTCTGAGCTGAGAGCCAAATTCAATATGAAATCTAACTCTCCAATATCATCTCAGAAAAACCATAATGGCTATTCTAAACGGGTAAGAAATCCCCAGTTAACTTTAATTGGTGATTATCACAGTATAAAGGGTTGTGCTGGCTTGATAAAAAATTCATTCCAGTCCAGTTGTGATATAAATTGCCAGTATAAACCACGCATTTTGTTTAATGAGATTGTAGAGCAAGCCTTGAACTATGGTAGACGTTTGACAAAAAACGACTTTTTATTTGTTTTTGTTGGCTCTGAAAATGCTATTAGAGGAATACAAATTACAAACGATGATGTTAATAAACTGTTATCTGTTTCGCAAACGACAAACTTGTCGATCATCGGTCCTCCATTTGCTCTAAACCGGAAAGTTATCAATGATTTCATTTATAGTAATAATCTTTTGATGTGATCATTAGTGCATAGCGGCCCCAACAAATCAGTGTTTTTAACTTTTGACAGCTTCATGCATAACTATGAACGATCTTACTATGGTGTACCATCCTATAACTCGAAAAAAACTAATTTGTAAGTTTATAATAAGTCATATATTGAATGTAAATATTAAAAAGGGGTGTAAAAACGATCTGGCACCAACTGTTCCTCTGGTGTTGAACCCTGAAATTAAGCGGACTCGGACGACGTCAATTTCGGAAAAGGAACCAAAGAGCAGTGATTTTTTAGGCTAAGTAAGGGAGTTTTCTTTAAGATAATGCACTTGAACATACAAAGTGCTCGAAACAAGACTGACGAACTGCTGCTATTTGTTAATTCTCTTAATTATCCGCACATAATTCTTTTAACAGAACATTGGCTTAATGAAAATGAAAATATATTTTTACCTGACTACCAAGTAGTGACTAAATACTCTAGAATAAACACAATTCACGGCGGTTCTTTAATATTAATTGAAAAACACTTTTTGAACTTGTTTTCTTTTATTAGTTTTGATAGGTGTAATGTCATGTTGGTTGAGGGTGAGTTCGAGTTCTCTGTGGTTTGTTCACTTGATTTGAATGTTTTTATTATCTGTTTATATAGGCCACCCAAGGCAAATGCAAATTTATTTATAACTAGACTGGAGCTCTTGATCTCTGAAATTCCTTCTCGTGCAGATATTATTTTATCAGGTGACTTTAATATAGATTATCTTGACAAATTTCACTCAAATGTTATCTTAATTAGCAATCTGTTTTATTCCTTCAATCTAACGATGCATGTGACGGAACCTACGAGAATCACTCAGTCCTCTGCTAAGCTATTGGATTATATGTGTTCGAATGAAAATGACAAAATAAAAAATGTAAAAACTCTAGTAGTTAATGCGGGTATATCAGATCATGAAGCCATTCTGAGTGAATTTAGAATTGGTGTAAAATGTAATACGGTACGAGCATATAAACGTCGAGGCAGGTTGTATACAAGAAAAAATTTCGATAGGTTTACTGAATTGTGTGCTGCTGCGAGGTGGAATGAAATATTTAGCTCAGTGAATCCACTCGATCAATTCCATTGCATGTTGTTGGGTTTGATTGATGGGGCCTTTCCGATCAGAACTTTAAAAAAGAAAATCAATAGCCCTTGGTTTACAAAGGGTTTGAAGATATCGGCACAAAATATGCGTTGCTTGCATAAAACACGGAAGTTTTTCTTTAATAATGCTATGTTTATGGAATATTTTAGTAAATACCGACAAATATATAGGAAACTTATTGTTGTGGCAAAACGTGACTATTTTTGTAACAGAATAAAAAAAAGTTACAATAAACAAAAGGAATCCTGGAATATTGTTAGAGATTTGAGTGGCGCAAAGCGGGGATTGCATGATTGCGGTATTGATGCAAACGATTTAAATTCATTTTATTGTACTATTGCCGAAGAGTTGTCGAGCAGAGTGAGGGTCAGAGAGGATGCTTTGGGATACCTTGCTAATATTTCAGTACGAGACACCTTTTTCTTTTCGCCAACTGACGTCAATGAACTGGAACAAACGTTTAAAGACATTAAAAATAAGAATGCAACCGGATGGGATAGGATGTCATTGAGGGTTCTTACTAGACTTCCACATATTGCTATTCATACTATGGCCATGGCTATAAATTGGTCTGTCTCTATGGGCATCTTTCCATCTTGCTTAAAACAAGCAACTGTCGTTCTTTTTTTTAAAGGGGGTGATCCTGAATTATGTCCCAACTACCGTCCCATTTCAATGTTACCAACGCTAGCAAAAGTCATAGAGAGACTCGTTAAAAAACGTATGTTGGGTTTTCTTGAGAAACATAGATTGCTTAATGCTTCACAGTTCGGCTTTTTAAATTCCATGAGCACGAATGATGCTATATTCTCATTCTTACATTCATTGTACTGTGGACTAAATGAGGGGGATGTTGCTGCAGCGGTATTCTGTGATATCGCAAAGGCTTTTGACTGTGTGAATCACAGAGTGCTGCTCAATAAACTTGAAAGGTATGGATTCAGGGGTAGAGCCTTGGAGTGGTTTGCCTCCTACTTGTCAAATAGGTGTCAGAGCGTCAGCATAAACAGTACGGAATCAAACAAATTGAAAGTCTCTGCGGGTGTTCCCCAGGGGTCTGTACTCGGGCCCTTATTATTTCTAATTTATGTCAATGACCTGCCCTGTTTGAACATATCTGGGACTTTTACCGTTTTCGCCGATGATACCACTATACTCTGGCGGCACAAGGATCCTCTGCAGCTTCAGGGCATGATTGCGACGGATTTAATCACTCTCAAGAAATGGTGCGATGCTAACTATTTAACATTGAATGTAAGTAAAACAAATGTGTGTTTTAAGTGTGATTTAAACAATATTCTATTGGATACCAAACCTGTAACTAACCTCCAGGTCAACAAATTCCTTGGTATTCATATTGACGACAAACTGAAATTTGCAGATCATGTTTTATCTTTGAATAAGAGGCTTGCACAGAGCTGCTATGCGATCAGGGTCATCTCTCGCGAATTGGATATCGATGTTGCAAAGAGTGTGTACTATGCGCTGATTGAGGCACGCCTTCGCTATGGCATATGTTTTTGGGGATGTTGTGGGGATTGTCTTTTTCGATCGGTTTTTGTCTTGCAGAAACGAGCAATAAGATTTCTGCGAGTCGTGCAGACCACTATTCCTCTCCTTGAGGATACTTACCTTGGCTTCATTGTTTATTCTGGAAACGGTATGTCTTGTCCGTGAAAAATTTCGATCGGAAATTGAGCAACAGTGTAGTTATGCAACTCGTTTTAATGACATTACTGTTAAACTTACTATACCAACTACTGAATAAAGCGATCAGTCATATATTCGGGAAAGAAGATGTTTAATAGACTACCAGGTTCCATAAGACGAATTGGCTGTAGAAGGCATTTTAAAAAAGCTGTAAAAGAATTTCTGATTGGAAAGGTTTACACTATAGCGTGGATGAGTTCTTTTTGGACTCGGGTGCTTGATTTGGACTGAGTTGGTTTTTATTTGATTGTATGTTTGGAGTCGTATGCGATGCATAGTAAAAGTTGTATTTCCAAAGTTTCTGTGCTCTGTTAATTTTAATAAGATTTGTCGCTATAATAATTGTTATTTTAATATTGTGGTTTTGATTAGTGTTTAGTAGCTTTGTCAATGAGATTATTTTTGAGTCTTAGACAATAAAGCATATTTTGAATTTGAATTGAATTTGAATATTATAACGTATCGGAGCCGGTTCAAATGAATACCTCTGTGGTTCATGTGAGTGATTTTTCAAGGTCGCGTCACGACACGGATATTTTTCCTGAACGTAACAACAGAACGTTATAATCAATTTTCATAAACCGTCTCGTGACGTTTAGGAAAAATGTCCGTGTCGTGACGCGACCTTGAAAAATCACTTCCAAAAGTCCTTCGCAACCGGGAGGACATTGAAAATGATGAATAAAAACGCAAAAATGTAATTTGTGTTGTGATTCAATTTTAAAAGCAGAGTTTAAAAAAGTAAAAATACAAACACGAGTGTTTAAAATATATTTAATTAGAGAAATACCTTTTTAACATTGTAATTTTTTTAACTTATGATCATAAAAAAAATAAAAAAAGGTGCGGATATGAAGACCTAAAAAATTAACCTCCACTTGTAGATAGGAAAATCTATTAATATATAGTTAGCCATGACGTTGCTGTAATATTTGTAACCGGTTTCGAATTATTTTAGCCCGGTTTGGCGCTTTAGGTTACTTTTAGTTACATCCAATTTATTTTAGTCATTTGAACCGATGCGTTATAATCAAATTTAGTGTTTTTGGTTACTTTTGGTTAGTCGCCAAAGTTCGGCTTGTTTTGGTTAGTTTTTAGTTTTTGTATCCTATTCCGATACGTTTTAGTGCTTTTGGTTACCTTTGATTAGTTTTGGTTAGTCATTCAATCAGCTTTCTGTTAGTTTTAGTTGGTTTTTATTTATTTTAGAATTTGAACCAGTTCCAATATGTTACGAGTAGGTATAACTAATTTTAATGTTTTTGGTTAATTTTAGTTTTCGCCGAAATTCTGCTAATTTAAAAGAGTTTCAACTTACTTTAATATTTTTAATCTATTTTCATTTATGCTTTTAGTTACTTTTGGTTAGTTTTGTTTAGTCGTTCAATCAACTCTCAGTTAAGTACAATTTATTTTAGTTATTTGAACCGGTTCCGATACGTTATTACCAATTTTACTGTTTTGGTTAGTTTAGGTTAGTCGCCAAAATTTGGTTAATTTGGATTAATTTTATCTTACTCCAATATTTTTAATCTATTACGATACGTTTTAGCCGGTTTCGGTGCTTTTAGTTACTTGTGGTTAGTCATTCAATCAGCTTTCGGTTACTTTCAGTTATCTCCAATTTATTTTACTCATTTGAACCGATTCCGATACATTTGTAATATAACGCACCCGGGTCGATTCAACATAGTTGAATCAGATAAGTAAA